>JBBJLS010000109.1:41347584-41358615 GCA_037577275.1 Bryconaethiops microstoma
CCTTCACACACACCATCATACATCTACACACCTTCACACACACCATCAAACATCTACACACCTTCACACACACCATCGTACATCTACACACCTTCACACACGCCATCGTACATCTATACACCTTCACACACACCATTGTACATCTGCATAGCTTCACACACACCATCATACATCTACACCCCCTCACACACACCACTGTACATTTGTACACCTTCACACACACCTTCGTACATCTACACACCTTCACACACACCATCACACATCTACACACGTCATACCCAAGTTTATCATTGTCGCACAGTATGATTTGTACTAATCTTATAAGACAGCTGAAATCACACAGTCTGTAAAAGGCACTAACATGTGAAGAGCTTGATAATTCGTTGGCGATGTGACTCAGGTGCGGGTAGAACATGGTGCAGATGGGCCATAAGATTGGGGTCAGGGACCCTGGCTTAGAGAAGATAAATGAGGATGGGCAGAGAATTTGCACTTCATTTGGTTTAAAATAAGATCTAAGCATCGTTTGTGAAGAGCTCACAGTTCAGGCCGTACCTTGACTGCATCTTACCCAGGCGTCCATGTAGCTTTGATCCGATTGCAAGTAAGGGCAGCTTGCCAGTCACTCTCGCTTGGAGTGTGCCCTCATGGCAAAAATGGGTTAGGACCTGCCGAGCACAGAAAGGACAGATTGTACGAGCCTCCAGCCTCCTCATATGATGTTCTGTTCGGGCCTTTAATATAATCAGTTCTGTGATCTGTTGTTTAATATCAAAGATATCTGGCCTCAGCATGTCGAGTCAAGTCAAGTAGGTTAATCGTCATTTCAGCCATGTACACAGTAAAAATAAACAACATTCCTCCACGTCCATGGAGCAACACACGAACCAAAGCAGAAACATCACAAGACCACATAAGTGCAGGACAGGACTACACAGAGTGCGAAAAGAGAGAGCAAGAAAAACACAAGAGCAACAGAACGTTTAGTGCACTTGAGGTTTGAATGAGTACTGTATGCTGATAGAGACCGTATTCTTGCAGTGGAGACGTTAAGTATGCAGACGTGTGTAACAGATGTAGACAGCAATAAATGATAATAACACAGAGGAAGTGTCATATATAGTAAATAAAGGGGTTTTTACAGCGGCAGTTGTGGTGTAAATTGTGTTGAAGTGGGCCGGATTACAGCATATTTATAGACAATAGGAAAAAAAAAGACATAGTGAGAGATTGTACCGCATTTGCATTATAAGCATGCCTGGAATGATGAGCCACTGTAGCGTTACATAATATTCAGCCCCAGCCGAGGGGGTACAGTGAGGACAGCGCTGGTGTTCTCACATTAGGCACCCAGTGAAAGGTCAGAGTGTATCGATCATGTTCCCGTATTGCTAAGGCTTCTTCCTCTCTGCGATGGCAGCTTGCTCTGCAAATGTTTCAAGTGAGAGAGTGAGGGGACGAAATCAATTTCATCTCTGCATTCCCCCCATCGTTTACCACCACTAACACGTCTCTCTTTGGAGCATCTCCATCGCTGTCCCTCTTCAGGCTTTTCAGTGTTGATACATTAGCAGCTGTCCATGAAAAAGCCTCATTTCTCATCGCTGGACGACTTAATTAGCTGGATGACTTCAAAACGAGGTTGGCCGGACTTACTTAAGAGACAGTTCAGGCTAAAGCATTAAGCATATTTAAGCATAAGCTTGCATAGGCATTGATTGGACTGGAGAGAAACAGTCTATCAAAAGAACAGTATTTGTCAGAGTTAGTCAGTGAACTCAGCTGCGAGGACTGGAGCCCAGTTTTCCGAAGCCAGGATAAACAGTGTAGGTGGTGGTGGACCAGTACACCCATACATTTGGCCAGTGGTGCTTGTGGCTAGACGTCTACAGAGAAAACCCACATTGCTCAACACTGAGAGTCATCAGTGAGGCAGCACACATAGACACTCCCACACATGAATACACAGGTACACTTAATGCTGGTAGACCATAATACTTTCCAAAATATAACAGTACTGTGGTATCAGATTATATTTCAGTCTGGGTTAATAAGGTAAATGAACCCATGCTTTCTCAGTACTGGTACTAACTCGTTTTGATCTGTTTTGTTCTGTTCGATTCACTTACAAACTTTGCACACTGTTGCATATTTCTACTAGGAAACTTCATTATTTAAACAGTTTAGTTTCAGAACCGTTTGAAGTAAAAATAGACAGAATGGCAAAGAATTGATTTACTGTATAATAATAAAAGATGAAAATTGAGGTCATTAGCAGTGCCTTATTATTCTAGGATTCCTCTTTGATTTTCATAAACACCATATTTAACAACAGACATAAATCTGAAATATTGCTGTCAGTATTGCTGTCATGCTCTAAGTCTGCAGTGACATTTCTAGGCTCAGCTAAATGTTATTTCGCACCTCAGTCGTTTTGTCTCAAATGTGTGTCCCATGCACTCATGCAAAGGTAACAGAATCACCACATTAAAATCATACACATTACACTTTGTAGGAAATAAACAAAGTCGTTTATGATATACAGTCATTTTTGTTTCATAGCTAAACATTCTAGCTTCATGAAACAGATCTCAAGCGAATAACATTTAATCAGAGTCAGTTTTGCTCCACGTCAGGTAGAGGATAAAATGATGGAATCCCTCAACATGGATGTAGGAATTATGGAATCATCAACAAAAAAACCCCACAGTAGATACTTTTAGGCCTGAATTCTTCGAGGCATGGAATTAACAAGTGAAAATATTCTCCACCAAGCTGGTTCCAACTTTCTCGAGTATTGGTGGACAGATCAGCTTTGTCGCGGACCATTCTGTCATAAACACCCCTGTTTCCGCCCATTTGTTTTTCATTTGTTTTGTTGTGCATTCTCTATTTTTGCTTTGTTTCCTGTCTTATCTGGTCTGTCTTTTTCCTCTCTTTTCTGTCTTATCTGGTCAACCTGTATGTGCTCCTTTTATAACCTTCTCATTTAACTTTATTTTTGTGAATTGTGTTTTACACTCAGCTCATTGAGAACAGCCGTCATCTTTGGTCAAACTCTGAGGGTGGATTTCTTTCCTGAAGGAGTTTTATAATCCTCTCCATTGTTTGAATTGACAGCTCTCCTGTTGGGGCCATGTTTCCTTTCAATGATCTGAATCCAATGCCTCATCAAGGTCCCTCTTTCAACTACAGACTAATTTGCATTTTTAGACTTGTGCTGGTATTTGTTTTAGAATTGCAGATTAGATACGTTCCCTCCATATTGAGTAATTCCATCATTTTTTATGGATTTGATCTGGAAAATGCCATTCATTAATGTAATGTAATGTAATTAGTTTGAGCCGGGATGTTCATCTATTAAACAAAAATGTTTGTCGTATCTGTGATCATCATGTCTGAGGTCTCTGGGCTTTAGCAAAGCGAAATGCTTTGATGATTAATGCATTTTTTCACTTGAAGTATGACTAGAACACCCCTGAATCGGCCATACAGCTAAACAGGAACGTTAACAACTAACATGTTTTAACATGTTTTACGCTGTTTGTAGGATGTGCTATTCTCACTTATTTGGTTAGGGAGTCGCCCCAGCAATCAGAGGGTCATGGGTTCGAATCCCAACCACTAGTGTCATCACTGAGGTACCCTTGAGCAAGGTACTGTCCCAACAGGTGCCCCTCGTTGGTGGCAGCCCCCTGCTTCATTTGGTTAGTGGGTTAAATGCAGAGAAGGAAGTGTGCTGTGGTGTGTTCACGTGTGACTATAAGGTCACACTTTACTTTACTTTAGTCATGTAAAGGTAACAATAAAGCTCATATTGCAGATGGACTTTCAGCCAATACACCAGAACCTGCTTTCTTTGCAATGAAACACGCGGTCTTTCGTACTGTGTGTAAATACCATGTGTAAAGAATTCTGAAAACCTAAAACAAACCGCATGGTCGTAAGGATTTGGTTCAATTCAGTTTTCAGTTTTTAGGATGTCTCCGCTGTGTGCAATGTAATGTTATGATGGGTGACATGCCTGTTATCTATCACCTCCACTAAAGCTGATATCATTACGCTGGAGTAGATAATCTATCGTTCAGCACAAGGAAGACCTTTGTTCTCTATGAAACAGTGTATGATTCTAAATTTAGATGCCCACCTTATTCACAGAGTGCCATGTAGAGAAAGGAAATGTGGCTAAAATGTAACATCATGACATCAGAAGAAATGTTCACGATGCACAAGATGTCACAAGGTTTTTTTCAAACATCTGTTCGGAAAATAGCCACGGTTCTGAAGTGCTGTCGGAACCTATGACCAGCTACGATTTTTACTGAACATTTCAGACACTGCACTAAATCCAGTTAACCAGAACTGATTATGCTTCATTATTAATAAAAGATATTCACCGTAATATGATCATCCATACACAAGGGCTTGATGCGATGTGATTCGGAGCCTGTGCAGCAAAGATACAGACAATAAATTTGCCTCGCGCACCGAGAGATCAAAGTGGCTGTTTCTCAGAAACGAGATGTTGCTGGTTGTTTTTTATTGGTTGCTTTATTAACTCTCCGGTTTTATTCAGCTGTACAGTCAGAACCCGACTCCACACCAGGGTGAGCGTTGCAATGCCACGGGGAATTCCACACTTGCTATACTCCATTCAGATTGTGTGGTTTTGCCTGGACGCATGCGAGAGGGTGCCACTCTTTGAGTCCTTCACTCCGGGTTGGTGCTGAATAGGTTATGAGCAGCACATGTTGGCCGTCTCTGCAGAGTCCAGCCGGGGGGGTAATTGGAGCCGGGTGCCATGTCTTTGTGGATGTGTCTCAGACAGCAGCAAGACTTGGCCTCCTGTCTGTGTCATGTGAGGCAGGATGAGCTTAAATAATTCACAGGCCTTCCATCAGGCTGTTTCTGGAGCGCTCAAGCCTTCGGTGCACATCCACGAGGACCCTTTCGATTTTATCAGTTTCTTATCTGTAGGGCTGTCGGTTTCCTCAATTACCAGCCTTTTAATACCGAGGCGTCTAATGAGGCAGTCAGAGGGAGGGAGATAGTGTGTATGTGTGTGTGTATGTGTGTGTGTTTGTGTGTGTGTGAAGAAGATTCTACCGTTGGCAGGGGTCGAGTGGTATACAGGGATCGCCCACCTTTCAGCAGTGCCACCCACTCACTTTATTTCTTTCTTTGGTTCGTTCGCTCTCCTTCCTACTATTGTCCTCCGCTTGCTGTCCTGTTACCTCTCTCGCCCCTCTCTCTCCTGAGCTTCCTTCCTGTGTATTTACATTTCTTCTTCGCATAACTACTACCATTTATAATTTTCCAGATTTTGGGGTCTTCCCAAGCTCCTGGTCGGGGTCTTTCGTAAGCTGCGGCAGCATTTCAGCCCTGGATGTTGCTTTAGCTACAGATGATGGCCTCAGATATGAAGGCCCGCTGTTTGTCTAATGGTCCTCCATTACCTGGCCTGGCTTGACTTACAGTGATCGATTGCACTCGGGATGCTTTAACACATTTCTGGCCGTCTGGCCGCTCCTGCATGGCCTCCTGCGCTCGAGCTCGAAGCTTCAAAGCCCCGCCTTCCTCCTTGGCACATGGTTGCCACGGGAACGCATGTCACTGTCTCGCCAAGGCAGCGTTTGTGAGAGGTGGGTGTTAATAAGAGTCCTCACCTGCAGGTGTAGGACAGGAATCCGTACACACACTCAACATCCCTGGGCCAGACTGTGACCTATAGGAACCAGGGCTCTAAACTAAGCATTGTTTAATTATTATATGGTTTAATTAATAGTTTAATCAAGCCACTAAGCCTCCTGAGGTTTCTTTTCACTACAAACCCATTACAGTGCCACCGTCATTCAAAGCTCTTTCTTATTTTACGTTGCAACAAAGTCTTAGGCACCAGAAACTGTGGGTGGTGGTGGCCTAGTGGGTTCGAATCCTACCTCAGCACACCACCACTGGGTTCCTGAGCAAGACCCTTAACCCCAAGTCGCTCCAGGGAGACTGCCCCCTGTAGTTAGGGAATGGAAGCTGTTTTGGATAAAAGCGTCTACTAAATGCCGTAAATGTAAATGTAAACTGGAAGGAAATCTAGTGAGAGCAAGTTTAAACCCTTAGAACAACATATGGAAGGTTCCCCGGTTTGTGTTGGTGCTCGAGGTGTCAGATGTCAGATAAGCTTTTTATTATTTGAAATCAGGTTTTACTAATAAACTCTGAGTTCCATCCCTCAGTGGCGCAGTGGATAGCACCGTGCCTCACACCTCCAGGCTTGGTGATTTGAATCCGGTTCCTGGTCTTGTGTGTGTGTGTGTGTGTGTGTGTGTGTGTGTGTGTGTGTGTGTGTGTGTGTGTGGAGTTTGTATCTTCTCCTCGTGGTGGCATGGGTTTCCTCCGGGGTCTCCGGGTTTCTCCCACAGTCCAAAGAGCTGAACGTCAGGTGAATTGGGGGATTATAAATTGACAGTGTGTGAGTGTGTGAGTGAATGGTGTGTGCGCCCTGTCGTGGGCTCGACTCTGAAGTACCTCCGACTCTAGCGAGGATTAAATGGTTATAGAAAGTGAGTGAGTGACTTTGACTTCTAAGGCTTAACTGTGGACTGGTGTCCGATTGGGCCTAATGGGTCCCATCACTTCTAATGAAGCAATCCTGGCTTTAACCTTGTGAACACTACATGGCTTTCAAGGTCTCAGATTTGCTAGAATGCAACATTTTTCGCCTGCAACCTTTTGTTTGTTGGTGTGACAGACTGCACATTATATGCATAGTGAGGAGGCTCACAGACTACACAGTCTTTCACCTGGAGAGAGGTTTTAAAGAACAACGGAACCTTGTGATAAAATACCACTACCTTATAGAGACAATGCAAGGTTAAGTGTTTATGCACCCATTTTCACAGAAAAATGCAAGGAGAGAGGGAAAAATCTATATTAATCATTTTCCGGCAAGGTCTAATGCTTTTTCCATAGTCCTCCTCTGTGCTGGGTCCATACAGAGCAGCCCAGAGGAGAAAACGTCTGGAACATCTACTCACAGTCTTCTTCAGACTTAACTTGAACAGAAGCCTTGATCAGTGCTTGCAGATTTTGAAAACGTGTGTTCTTCTTAAGTTTCATTATTATTATTATTTTTATTCCATTTGTTTTTTTGGCGCTGCTTTTCTTTGGAGCTGTATTGAATTTTGGCAAGAAAGTCCAGTGTCGAAGCGTCCATTATGTCCCCTACAGTGCACATATATTCAGATTTATGATTGGTTGATCAGAGTCAGAGTACTGATTGTTTAAAAAAATTGATTTTTGTGGTCAAGTTGGCTCTAATTTATGGGGAGTGAGACTGGGCGGTCGAGTCGCCTTCAAAATATGTGTTGGAAAGAGAGTCTGTGTCATGGCTAAGGGTGCCAGACAGGGACAAAACACAGAAAAACTCAAACGCGCAGCAAAACACACTGCAGACTCATAAACAAGACATTAAAGCGCAGGTCAGTTATTAAAAAAAACAATGCGTGCCACTGATTGTTGTGGTTTAATTAAAGTTAATCAGCCTGCAAACATGGCTACATGTGCTTTCAGCCGCCCTTAACCATAAATGTCTTGGTAAGAGCCAGATAGTCCCCACCCCCTCGGTGGTATAGCAGTAAGACACCAGGCACTGAATCAGAAGATTGCCGTTTTTTTTAGCACAAACTTTTTTGCCCTTAAAACCAATTTCTCTGTGTCTCCAAGCACTAGTTTTATGGAAACCACGCAATCACACTTTGCATTTTCATGCGGAAATGCATCTAGTTGTTTTGGTTGTTCCTTTAATGTACCATAGAGGTCTGCACACAGTGATTTAAATAATTAAAATCATAGGTTAAATCATGTAGCGTGCCCTCGTCCTACGACACGTTTAATTGGTATGAAGGAGAATGAGTCTGTCTTTTTCAGATCCTTTCTATTGGCTTGTGGAAGGAAATGATGCTTTTGTGTGCAGGATTTTTCATGACTGTTAGAATCATTAGAATCAGAAAACTATTTATCCATGAGGACATCGCTCATGGTATGACTGCACAGACACACAGAGAGACAAGAACAATATAAAATATAAAGTCTAAATTAATCCAATAAAAAATATATACACTGTGCCATATATACAAATGCTGGTTATAAATCAGTGGCTAATTGATGAATCGTTGCCGTTTTAATACGAATGCATTCAAAATTCGAATTGCTTGGTTACCCACTGAAGTGGGACGTTCTTTGAAGTATGAGGTTCTAGATAGCATATATGAAGCTCTGTCTGAGGCAGTGTCTCCCTGTGCTCTTGCTGCATGAGGGAGGCTGGAGCAGCAGTAATTAGTGATAGGAAGAGACTCGCCGGGGGGCTACATCTGCTGAACTGTTGGGGTACTTCAGTCCGTTTACTATTGCCGCTCTCCGTAGTTCCTCTCCTCATTTCCTCCGTGTTATTGTCTTCAATTACCACTCCTCCTTATGCCCCACGTGTTTGTGTGTCTATGACTTTAATATGGAGTCGGTCCCCCTTTGCAGCTCTAACAGCTTCCACTCTTCTTGGAAGACTTTCCACAAGATTTTGGAGTTTCTGTGGGAATTTGTTCCCATTCATTCTGTAGCATTTATGAGGTCAGACACTGATGTTGGACGAGAAGGTCTGGATCACAATCTCCAAAAGTGTGGTGGTGGTCTAGTGGGTAGGATACTTGCCTCTGGACCAAGACGTCATGGGTTCGAATCCTACCTTCAGCACCCTTTTGTCCATATAGTTTATGTGAAAATGAACAGCAGCAGTTTAAAATAACTGTAGTCAATCTATGAAAATACAGTAACTCAAACAGTTTACAATACAATGTAACATGTAACGTGTCTGAGTGTACGTGAAATCAGACGTGTGTAGCGTGAAGAGGAATGCAGACAGGACCGTCCCTTTCTCCTCACCACCTGGCCAGACACATAGTTATGCAAATGCACACGCTTGACTTTGAATGTCAGGCACTTAGTGATCTGTTTTATAATGGTGGAGCCAACTTGTGTACCTTTTATCTTCCACTCAGCAAGGATGGCTGGATAGTGATAAAAGCGCTTTAAAAATATCTAAGAACATGACCCTCACCTTATTAGTCACTTCATCCAGGTGAGAATGGGCCCTCTGCTAGTTTAGAAATTCAGAATTAACACGAGACCCTTAGAAGAGATCGGATGGTACCAATAGCTTTACATTTCAATGCGTCTCCTTTTTTCTGATGTTGTGTTTAAATTGTCCCACCTCTCTTACTGAGCACTGCATTTTGTGCACAAAGCATAGTGTATTTAGTACTAGGCATTTTTATTTACATTTTTCATTTTGACACATTTTATTTTATATTGTTCTTGCCTTTATGTCTCTGTATGTCTGTACAATGATTCTGATAGCTTTACAAAATAAGCATCACTTGAATCCCAGTAAGTGAGATTTTCTTTGTGCAGGGCCATTATTTACCAGTTTTTGGTGTATTTATTTACCAAATTGTTGCTGTCTTCACCAATTGCTTCTGTCTTGTGATGGAGGTCTACTAATCCGTCACCTGTAGGGACATAATTAGAAGATACACAGTCTGTCTTTATGTCTATCGAAATCTATCGTTATCTATTATCTCTGTTATGCTCTCAAAACAGCAATTATGTTCAGGTGTTTCTTGGGAACCTTTAATTATCACCTATGTTCTCTTCATCTGTTTTTTTTAATAATGGCAGTGGGTTGCAGGGTACCACTTTCTCCTGACTGTAATCTGTAATTATAGTCTTTGTTTATGGGCCCGTGACTCTGATTGGATGTGCAGGATTTCTTAAAACTCGACAAATCTTAGCTCTGGCTCATTACACTTCTGGCGTCTCCCTGCACTGGATGGAAATATGCTTTACCTTTTCAGCCATTAAATTTTCAAACCTACAGGAAATAATTTATTCCACCGATTTGTGTTTTTCAGGAATTTCTTGTATAATGTCTGAAGTTAACATCGCAAGGAAAAAAGAGAAGTGTGAAAATTGCACTAAACAGGTAAATTGTCAAAATGCATCCAAGTGTGTGTGTATTTTTTAATAGAAATATTAATATGGCATGGACCTACGTATTCATATTATATCTGACAGTTTTGTGAATGATGTCTTTGCAGTAATTTGGTCTTGTTTTGCCTTCGTTTTGTCTCATAGTGCAACAAGAAACAGAGCGATGACGCTCTGAGCCCGCTGCAGGAGAAAGGTGTTGCCAATGGAGAGGTCGTTTGTTTCTTGTTGTATCATCATATCGTAATCTTTGATATGTATCTTTAATATCATAAGGAACTTTCAATAGGCTATAGTTTAATGCACATTTCAGAATGCGTGTTCTGTTGATATTCAATATTTAGTTTTTCAAGATAGTGGACTTTTTCAAGTTTAGGTGTCTACATCCGATAGTGCAAGATTGTCCTTTCTAAGCTGGTTCTATTTATTTGGTCCTCAGATGAGGGAATATGGTCCAGCCCAGCCGGTGCTGCTGAGCGCCTGCCTCTCCTGCGATGGCTGTGTGTCTGAGGAAGAGAGCCAGAAAATCTCTCAGCAGAACCTGCAAGAGATCAACCGTGTCTTCGCCCTCAACAAGGTAGCATAACATCTGGACTCAGTTTTCATGCAAATGCCTGTCCACAAGTCCTTCTCGAATCAGGAGAAATCGCAAGGACGTCTGTTACCGTCTCATGCTTACAGTACATAACTGCATTCCAGCAGCCTTAACAAGATTAGTGGGCTTTCATTAAATTTGAAAACTGCTGAAGTCTTTGTACTGTGCAAAGATCTTGAGCCACTCCTTCTTTCTCTATATTTTGCTTTGAATCACCTTGTTGGTGCAATAATACTATTTCATGCCTGTCAAACTGTCTAATCTTTGGCATACTGAGGAGATTAAATGAAAGAGATAGGAACAAATGTTTTACTGTGACAGGCGGCAAAGTGTCTAAAGATACAAGGAGCCTAGATAAAGGAGTTCCAGCCACTCAGCATTCAGCACCACCAGTATACTGA
>JBBJLS010000109.1:41510965-41526506 GCA_037577275.1 Bryconaethiops microstoma
CAGAACTCAGAGTGTATCAGTAAACTCTGATTTCAGTAAATATAACCGGTGTAAAACAGTCTAGAACCGGCGTTTACACTCAAAGCTCAGAGTGTATCAGAAAACTCTGATTTCAGTAAATATAAACGATGTAAAACAGTCTAGAACCGGTGTTTACTTCCAGCATGGACCTGTGACGCTCAAGTTCTGAGGCTTAAATTCTATTATCATATATTTGTATCATTTTTTATTTTGGCCTAGTTTTGAGATGAAGCCCACCAGCGTGTCCCACTGAGTTATCGTGACAGACCCATTCAATCCTCATCCTTGGTCAACATCTATTTAAATGATGACTATGAGTGCATAATGTTGGTGAGTCCTACACGCATTTCTAGCCTGATTTGAGGAGTGTGGAGGTTCTGGTTTCCTCTGTGAGAGAAAGAGACAAAGACAAAGAGACACAATCCCTCTTAAGCAGGAGAAGGGCATACATTTAGAAGCGCACCAGTGGGTTTTGATAGTGGCTCCTGATGGGAAAGGGGGAGTTGATGAGGGCGGTTGGGAAGTACGAGAGTAAACATTCCTGATGAATGTGCTCGCGACCCGGTTCCCTGTAAATACTCCTCAAGCAGCACGTTAGGTAATTACCCAGGGGGCCTCGGCCGGGTCAGGCCATACATCACGTCAGCGCTTCTAATCAATTGTGAGGGATGAGAAAGGAAAAAAAAAGGTGAGAAGCAAAATAACCGCAATCCATTGACCAGACTGCAGTGTTGCCCCCACCGCTGCAGTCCCAGCTCTCCTGTCCCGGGCCTCGTCCCGACAAGAGCGCCGGCAAGCACCGAGCCGCGGAGGAAGAGTCCTCTGGCTCGGCTGCGCTCGCGGCGTGGGCGGCTGACCTCTACTTCAGCGCGAGACTTCGGGCATCTTTACTTTTATCTTGCTTAGGGAACATCTCACAGCCACAGAGGAGATTTGACTTCTTCACAAAACTCATTTCTCACCTGTTAGCGAATCGTTTGTAACTTTGTGCCTAATTGCGAATGTAAATATAAATTTGACTTCTTTACAAAACTCTTCCAAGCACAGACACGAACGACATAAAATCAGTGACGACAACAACAACAACAACAACAACAACAACAACAACACACACTTCAGGGGACAAAGTAGTGCAGAAATACAAGCAGTGACTCTTTCAAAAGCGAGGCGTTTTTTTCCCCTTACCCCAAACGTTCAATCAGTGAGGATTTATCTTGCACTATTTTGAGTCACGACCCATCTTTGCTTGCAAAGACTGAGCCTTTGGTGGAAGCTCCTTCTGTACCTGCTCCTGAAACCCACAGCTGTTACCAGTTTACCAGCTATTTGAGGAACCTTCCAGAACGTCGCTTGCATGAACTTTTTAGTCTTACTTTGCCTCTGTCCCAAGTTTTTTGGAAATTTGTTTACGTTTACTAAACAGAATTAAGTTTGTCAGTGAAAACACCGAACATCTTTTCTTTGTCCGTTAAATAAAGGTTCAAGTGAATTACCAAATTAAATATTTCAGTTTTTATTGCAATTTCTTGGAAATGGGTTTTGTATGTAATGTAGTTAAGAAGTAATAGAAGTCAAGTATTTTGTATAATGCATGTCTAAACCACTATATTGCATTTGGAGTTTGGGGAAATTTTTTACCAGACGATAGCTTTATTTCACTAAACCGGCCTCTTTCTCGGGGTGAAAACACACGGTCACATGGGGAGGGGGGCCTAGGGCCGGGTGGGGTGGGACAGGCGGTAAGCCGGACACACAGGTGAGACAGTAGTGGTACCTGGAGGGCCCCTGTGGGCGGCTGGGCTCCTGCGGCTGCTCTGGCTGTTGCTGCATGCGCTGCTGAAGGCCCCGCGCTCTCCTCATGCATTTTTGCAGCTTGGCGTCAGCAGCCATAGTCCTGCTATGAGTGTTAGCACTGCCCTCATGCATGGAAAATCTTAGTTTAGCTACAATGCAGAAGAACAACAACAAAAAGAAAAAGAAAGAAAAGAAAACAACAGGAAAGAGAGGAGAGCAGAAGAAGAAAAGGAAAGGAAAAGAGAGAAAATGCAGAAAAGAAAAGAAAGAGCTGAGTTATGAGGGGCCCGCATGCAGACCATTTCGTTTGTTATAGAAACGACAGTAGTGAATTTTAAATAAAGGAGGTGGTGGGCGGGGGGGGGGGGGAGTAGGGTAGCCCACCTTCCACCCCGAGAATGCGATCTAGGCTGAGTTCCATAGGCAAAGCTGTGCACGACAGTTCACGACAGCATTAACTCCCATTAAACCTCCTCGTTAATCGTCCCGTTAAAGAACGCCGGGTGCAGCGTTTTGCCTACTGAACCAACCCGGACCTGCATGAGTGATGTGTTAAGTAAGGTTAAACAAAGTCACAGTATGGAGAAGCACAGGGCTGTCCGATGTCCGACAGGAGAGAAACCAAACACAAACTCTTCACAAACAATGAGAATATTAACAGCCTCCCCGTTCAGAGAAAAACTAACAGTGTTTCCAGCATCTTTGGAGGAAAAGCTTCCGCTCTGGTTGCTCTCCTGTCTGCAGCTGTTACATGGAGAACTGCATGGGAGGTTAGGGTGCCTTCGCCACGGCTCCCTGATGAACGAGCTTCGTTAAAGACTGGTGTGTCATTAAATCTGCCTTTTCATGAACGTGCTATTTTCAGAGCGTTTAAGGCTGTCAACACCAGCTGCTCTTTGGTTCACTGTAGCTACTGCTGCTCTCATGACTGAGCTGAGGGGTTGTGGGGGGGTGCGGGGGGGTTAAAGGCCCACACATCACATATAACACACACACACACACACACACACACACACACACATTGCTCTTAGCATTACTGTTTTAATTGTTGCAGGTGTAAAATAATGTAAGAGTGTAGTTTAACATTTCCAAGGTATAATAAATTATTTACATGTACTGATTTTACATTTTCTTCAAACATTTTTCTGGTCAGTAGTGTACAAAACCTTGCACATTTTACACAGACACTCCCACACGTTGCAAAAGCAATAACCAGAGGAAAAAAAAAGGGATGCGGTCTCTTATTTTTTTTCCATGTCTGAACTGTGTGCACATGAGCTTGGGTCTGTCCGCGTGCTCACCTGTCAGGGAGGCGTACTGTGCAAAGACGTCATTGGGTTTGGGTCCGAGCATGACGAAGACGTCGATGACGCCACTTTCAGAGATCCAGCGCACATCAGTCTGTGGGGCATCGGTGGAGCCCTGGACAAAGTCCATCATCTTTCCAAACACCGTCTTCGACCACAAACACACACACAACCAGCCCCAAATTTCTTTCAAATCACAAAAACATCCAAAAACGGCCCCCAATGAAGTCAAGCGGGCATACGTCTCACCTTTCCTGCTGTACTGGAGCTGACGTCCACCCAGGTCTCGGCTGCGTTGAGCCAAAAGACGCCCATGGTGCGCTCGGTATTGTGGGATATGATGACAGGCACGGCGCCGTACAAGGCCATGACGCTGTCCAGCTCATACTGGAACACGTCCAGATTATATAGTCGATACGGGTCTCCCCCACTGAGAGCACAGAGAGTGCAAAATAGTTACTCGGAGGTGTAGAAAAGAGGTTTGCTCCTTATTGGATGAATGACTGGCTTCTGGTTGTATTAGATATACAAAAAGAGAGGAGAACCACTCACTCTGTGTTCCTGAGTTTTAACGTGTCTGCGTGCTCTGGAATGCCATAGACATGGTCCACACCGGGAAAGGAGAAGTCTAAACTAATGGACGACGGCCCTGGAGGTGCAGGAGAGAAAGAAGAAGAAGCGACACAGCTGAATTAATAGGGGGGAAAAAAAAGAGAAACATTATCAGGGTATTTGATACACAAATACAAATGACTTTTAAGACCTTTTCGAGACCTCTCAGAAGAAAAATTAAGACCATTTTAAGAAGTTAAAAATGGGAAAAGACTACGTGAAATGACATGAGGAGCCCAGAAAAGTGCTGCAGCAGTGTTTGTAAGAAGTGTGAAGAGACGGGGAGAGCAAGAAAAGATCATCCCACAGCACAGAGATTCCCAAAAACAGATTAAAAATCGATTTTTGTGTTACTTAATCTAAATGCTACAAAATGAAGATAATTTTTTAATGGACGAAGTGCTTTCAGATACGTTAAATGTTAATATGGAAGTTCGTGTCTGACACAGCTCTCCTTATTCATGAGACGGAAGCCTGGTCTTGTATGACTGGCAATATCAGGCAATATCTGTCCCGACTGTGTTCCCAGGACAGCTTAAATAAAGGCACAGTTTAAATAAAGGTGTCAGAACGGTTTCTTTGTGTGATGGAACAGAACAACCATTTTAGATTTCCTAAAATATAAAGAGGCTTCACATAATGGGAAGATTGTAGAATGAGTAAATCATGTAAACTCATTTACAAAACTATTCAGTGGCATGTTTTGTAAACAGTGTACAGGTTGTGTGGAACTTTATTCCAGCAACTCTAATCAGCCAGTGTCTGATGTCATCATATGGCAGATCATTGTAAATCAGTCGCAAAACAAAAACCACATGTTTGTTTTGCCTGCTCCTTACTAATCCTGGTGCTTTGTGTGTGTGTGTGTGTGTGTGTGTGTGTGTACCATTAGGTTTTGAGTCACTGTGGGTTTTAAATGTCTCCTCCCACATGCCAGGCTTATCTTCTTCTTCTTTCACCGTCTGACCATTAGAGTAAGAAAACAGAGACAGGGCGAGAGAGAGAGAGAGAGAGAGAGAGAGAGAGAGAGAGAGAGAGAGAGAGAGAGAGAGAGAGAGAGAGAGAGAGAGAGGCGTGACAGGCGGATACCGATCCCCAGAGTAATGGTGCTCTAAAAAAATAACCTCTGCATGTTTCATTAAATTCCACTGTTAACATCACCCAGTTAATCACTGTCAGTCCTGCCATGCCTCGATGTGTCTCAATCAGTCTGTCTCTCCATGTCTCACTACCATTCACTCACACAGTCCCACAATAAGAAAAATACACTCTTTAATCTAAAGACTTTGTAGTGATGCGATTGAACTAATTTTGGTTCCCTAAACAACCTCTGGTTCTTTTAAATGTGTGAATGTGAACAAACATTTCAAACTAGAAGATCCACATAATGTAAGGGTTCATGGATGGATGGATGGGTGGATGGATGGTTTCTCTAGAACCATATGCCAGAGTCAATAACTATTTAAGGATATACATGCAAATAAAAACACATATTTACACTTAGTGATGAGGACTATTAAAACTGTATGAATCTAAATTACAGCCTAAGTATATAATGGTTTAAATCCTGTACACACTCTTAAAGGGCTGGTTTTGCACTACTGTTCTCTTATGTTGGGTGTTAGGTTCTTTAAACTGGAATTATATAGCTAATATGTAAAAACATAATAATATCAAATAGAATGCAGTATTTTCAAATGACTTTAAGATGTCTGGTACTAATGTTCTTGCTGTGCAGGGTATGTTTGTCCATGTTTACTCTGAATCCACAAACTCATGTCTGTTTATGATCACTTTAGTACTCGACACTCTTTTAAATGACAATTTGTGCCTATAATAACAACAACAACAACAATAATAATAACAACAATAATAATCATTTTTATTTATATAGCACCTTTCTCAGACAAAAATTATTAGTAGCCTAGTGGGTAAAACACTTGCTTATGAACCCGATGACCACAAAATTGCAGGTTCAAACCCCCACTTTCCTCCTTTGTGTCCTTGAGCAGGACACTTAACCCTCAGTTGCTCCAGGGTGACTGTCCCTGTAACTAATGACTATAAGTCTCGCTGCGTTAGGGCCTTTGCCAAATGCCACTTTACCTTTAAACAGTCCAAATTACTACAGAGTGCAACAGCAGGAAATAACAAATAGAAAGCAGGATCAAAGAGAGGCTTTCATGACTTGTTAGTTATATTAGCTGTGCAACTACCATGAAATAAGATGTCTTATCTGATTGTTAACATTTGGAGTAAAGGGAGAAACTGTCCGTTGAAATTTCAATCTGAACTGCCAATTCAATTCTTTTTAAAAATGTCAGTATCAGTATTAGTGCAACACTAAAGTTGACCATTTAAATCAGAAACAAAGTGTTAAATAGGATTCAATCCAAACTACTAAACAGATGACAAATTAATTTTATCCTTCAATATCAATCACAACAACCAAACACACTAATGAAGTGGATGCAAGAAACAGACGTGCAACTGGAATATATGAAACTTTGTGACATACACACACACACACACACACACACACACACACACACACACACACAGATCAAGAAATTATATGTGCGACCTTGCTGAAGTAATGAAGGTTCACTCATCCCATCTATTCCCTTAGGATGCTCTGATATTATCTATTAATACTATTACCATTAGTGTAGATGAGCTAGCACTTGTAATTATGGTGTAATATGAGGATGTGTGGGGGTGTAATATGAGGATGTGTGGGGGATGAAGTATTATGTAGGCAGAATGGATCATATTCTCAAATGGTATGTACGATGTTGATAAGTGCTGAGAAATGAAAGTGGATGTTTCAACAAGCTTAGGCAACAAAGGATTCACCAAAGGTTGGTGTAATATCATATATCTGCCGCTCTAGTGAAAAAGTGTGTATTTTGCAGAGAAAAGTGAATTGAAATCTGTTTAACCTTTCATAACATAACATCTCAATGACAATTAGGGATAATGACAATTAGTTAAAATGTCATTATCACAACGTAACTAGATACAGAATCATAACTGCAGATTCATGAATCTTGAGTTCCTCTTAAAGCGAAAATTATCACCAAATATTTTGGTGACTTGCTGAGCAAGAGGCATAGCTGTTTACTCAGCAGCGCCAATCTTCTTTTCCAAGCAGGGATGGAGTTTCTGAGGTGCTTAATGGCACACACTGGAAGCAGAAGGGACTTTCCACAGAATCTCGACTGAGTCATGCAGCATAAAACCGTCAGGGAATGAGTTCCAAGAATGGAGTATAACAGATGGCTTCAAATTGCATTAATTCAAATGTGCAATTAATTTTGACAGCTTTTACATGTTATGCGTTTGCCAAAAATAGACAGAATGGAGCATGGATGTACAAATGTTGCAATACTGATTCCGAGAGGGAAAAATATTACAATAATCAAAAATATTGTCGGATATAATTTAATAGTCAAACATTAAACAGACAATTTCAGTTGAAGGCTATTTTTCTGGTTGATTGTTGGCTTTCAACTACCACATTTTATTTATTTATTTTTTAAAAAGTCACAATACAATCAAATTGTTCCCACTCCACTTCTGCTACACTGCAGGGTCTAAGTATGTTTCAAAATGATTGCCAGTTTGTCCTTCCTGGCTGTTTCCGTTTCTGTTTCCCTTTTCTGTCTCTTTTCAGGCTTTTCCCATTAGAGAGGCTCCCCAGCGAACTTCCACCACTATTTGGGCCTGGTGGCTGAGTCAAGGCATGCTCGTCTCGCTCCCTAGATCTTTTCACTGAGTTTTAAAACTCCACAAGTTCAAGCCCTGTTTGCAGTGAGTTTTAACCCCGCTGCTTCTGGCTTTTAGTTCTCTCTTGACTGCATTTGGGTTCCTCTCTGTCCCTCAGCAATCACCACTTATTACACCACCATCCCCGAAACCCAGTTTTCACTAGTTACCAGTTATCTGAAAAAAGAGGATTTGGTTACCAAAGCTAGTCATAAGGAACATCTGACTCTTAGAAGCAGGTGTGCAAGAATAGGACTGTGGCTAAACTCTGCAGGACTGTAGGTCCTACAGAGGGCAGATCTCAAATGCTCTTTCCTTAAAGGGAGTGCAGTTTTTAATAGGAATGTGGGGATCTCATTCTTCTCCAAGGAAGCTTCAATTTTGCAGGGATAAAGGCAAAGCTCGACCTCAAAGTACATTTCTGAGAAAGCTGAGACCTAGTGTGAAACCCAAATCCACAACCTTGAGCTTAAGAGTCTTTTGCACCTGATGGTCTGTGTTCAGAAACGGCATCAACTTACTTGCACTCCTCCATATCAGGAATAGCTAAAAGGGGGCCATACAGCAGAATTCAAACATCATGTTACCAGCTTTCTTTGCTAATACCAGCTTTCTTTTACGAATCAAACTTCTAAGCATTAAACAGAGCTGTTTCTAACTGAAGCACTACACTTAAGATGAGAATCTAAAAGCTCAAACAACTAAACCACTCTACTACCCCACAGGAAGAAATATGAGGCTAACAATAAGGCACTGCTCAATATGAGTGTGTGCTACATCAGGATATATCTGATTCTTTTTCTCTCTGCTTTAACATTATCAGCCGATAGGGGCCTGTTACTTCTACATGGCGACAGACAAATCGCTAGACACAACGCTATGCACAATATGTCTCAGACCACCTAAACAGTATTTTAGAAAATGCTATAAAACTGTAAGGACAATAATGTTGTTAAATTTTATATTTAAACTACTTAAGAATGAGCAGTAGTCTAACAGTAGTAATATATGAACTGCATTGTTTGACCCTATTGAACCCTATTGAACAAAGTCAGTCATCCATTCTGAGAATGAGGCGATGGCCTCTTTAACTCAAATAAACCTGATGCCAGAAACATTAAAGCTTGTGCCTGCCCACACTGGCAACAGTGAAACACACCAGTGTGTAGAATCTGAGATTGTGTGTGCTACCCCGTTTTCTATCACTGTATATAGATACATGAAGCTTTCTTTATTGTTAATAATGATTTTTTTTGAATGAGTGCACAGAGCAGTAAGGATCAGGAATCACTTATTATTGACTGGGAAGTTACAAAATATGCAAATGAAGAGTGACATATTTCCTGTTCAAGTGTTGCTTGTTCAAAAATGTAGTCTGTGAGGCAAATGATGTAAAATCTACAAATCTTCAGCTTTAAATCATATTTGTTCCCCTTTAAATAAAGACATCAATAGTGAGACATTGTGTTATTACCAGAGAAGAGCAGATTAAATGGTCACTTCTTGAACCAGCCTCAAAGTGTTAAACTGGTTTTAAGACATGGAGTTGTTCAGTTGTTCACTATAGGACTGTCACTATTAATTATACTTGTAATCGAGTGAACATATATACAACTATACACAATACATGTACAGAAAAATCTACAGACCAAAGCACATTGAAAATATATTACAGGTGTGGATTTCCTCTATTTCAGTGATACAAAAGTCACAAAAGTGACTTAAAAATGCAGTCAGTTGGGCTGAGAAGAGTGTAGCCTGAAAATTTAATCTTCCTGGTCCTTCCCTTCCTTTGGAGGCCTGCCCTGCCTCCAAAGCTCCTCTCTGCAGAGGAAGCTGTTGTGTATGCAACTATACAGAGTTTGGTACCTATTTTTTCTTACCCATGATAAAAACATGAACTAAACTCCACACAGATACAACATGGTTTACAGTGACTTCCCTGACTATACTTTAGCTAGAAACTTGTTCAAGCAGAAACATAGCTAATTTAGCATCAGTTTTCAATCCGGGCAGGTGGAGGTGAGGGGGGCTACACACAGCCTGTGCATGAGTCAGATCCTCATTCTCTTTCTGATTAAATGCTGACATATTATCTGTCTCTTGTACTACTTTCAGGATATAGGGACAGTTTTAACATGAAATATTTGACATGGGTAACCCACCGCAGCTTTAAGTTCTAATAGCTCCCACTCATGTAGAATGGTCAAACTGAACAAAGCTTTAAAATGACCTGCATATTTCCTGTTTGCAAAAAAATATATCACTAAACCAATTCATCAACAATGAAAATGTTAATCGATTCATTTTTAACTGAGTAATCATGAAAGATTAGTGGCACAACAATAACACACTGCCACCCGTAGCAACCACTTCACCTGGCATGTTACTGTAAATCAGCTGAATCTTAGGACCTGGAGCAGTGCAGTGGGCAGGGGCGGACTGGCAATCTGTGCGTTCTGGAAAAGGCCAGAACGGCCGTCCGATGCCTGAGATGCGGCCAAGATGCGCTTACCACCTCTCTGCCCCGCCGGCTCAAGATGCGCTCACCACCCCACCGCACCCTGTCGGCCTGAGATGAGCTTACCACCCCACGAACGCCCCCTCAACCCACTCCCCCGCCCCCCTCGGCCGGAGATGCGCTTATCACCCTCACGCCCCTCCCACCCCCCGTCGGGTATTTCTTTGAAGATACACACCCCCGAAACCACGACTGTCGGCCTGTACTTCTCAGCCAAGATGCGACCCCCGCACCCCCCACCCGGAACTACGGCCAAGCTGGTAAAAAAGTCCAGGGCCGTTTTATTGTCCCAGTCTGCCCCTGGGTGGGTAAGCATTAGCATACTGGAATATACATAATGCTCTAAATCTTGCGTGGGTAAAGGCACACAAGCTCTTGACTTGAAAGCATCCTTCAAAAAAATCCATAGCACAATTGACAATGAAGCTGGTCAGTCATTTTGTAAAGAAAGCATCAAAGCATTCACCATTATTCTTCCCTTTCAGTTCATTAGCATGTATTGGACATACAGGGGCCTAAGGGTGGGTATAGTGAGGTAACAATTCAACGAGCTACTAGAGGTCTTACAATAATATATTCAGTTCACTCCACTCTCTTTGCCATGCTTGCTCTATTGGCACCAACGTTCTCTGACATGTTGCCCTAACAAGGTAGCCCAACTGTCAAACCCTATAGCAGGTACAAAGACAAGCTGCCTTGTTATACAGCTTGTCACCGTCAGCTACAGGTAACGATTAATGTTGGTAGACTTGTATCCAACTTACATAAGGTTCAAGTCCAGGTTGAGGCAGACTGGTGACCTCTATATGTCATATTTGTTGTTGTAGTGGGGGTAGTGAGTATAGACACTCACTTGTACTGGGCCTGGAAGTGCTCCTGTACAAAGCTGTGGCGAACACCAGGCTGGTCTGAGTTTGGACACTCAGAAGCTGCTGTTTCCTCTCCTCCAGCAAGACCCTGAAACACCAAAATAGGAGTTATTAGTGATTTGCAATGCTATTTGAAAGAAATAATAAATTCAAAGTAATTATGCAATTAATCACACTAATTTGTATTCTAAATAATGTTTGAATCTTTAGACTGTTCAATAAATGATAAGAAATATGGCAAGGATTTAAAGAATATTTCAGCAATACAAAACTGTACAAATTAGACAATATATAAAAAGACTATATTGACAGTACATGCTGCTAGTACTTTTTATATCACAAATTTAATTTTAAAAATTGCTGCTATTCAAGTCCAACAGTGAAAAATATTAGAGAACATTTTAACCAAAAACCTCGACAACAGGAAATGTTCTTTGACCAAAAGACTGGTTCTGGCTCTGGTATGTTTCTGTTTGAAACCCTAGGTTGCCTTTACAACTTGATATGCATCACTTGACTTCTCATGAGCATGTTTGTTAGCCAAAAGTGCTCTTCAAAGGCAACGGAGACAGACAACCTGATCTGAACTCCTCTCACAGTGATCATGCATCCAGCTCTCACGCCCATAGGCTTGTTTTTACTTAATCACCTTGAGACCGATGAGACTAGCTTTGGAAGCAGATAAAAGACAAGGTAGATGATAAAAAACTCCCAGAGAACTATCACACAAACGACACAAGGTCAAAAACAAGTGCGAAAAAGAAGACTGGTACGGCTTACCACTGAGCTACTCACTACAGGCATCTAGCCCTATGAGCGATGCGGGGAAGAGTTGGAGAGAGAAGGAGGGAGAGTGGGGCAGGGGAATCTGCTTATCATCAATAGTGTATAATAGAAGTCATTCTTCGCTCCCTGGGTCTTACCGCACTGCTATAAACAAAAACAACACAATAGGTTGCTGATGAAGCTTTGCCTGAACCTCCACCTACAGACTAGTGTAGTTCTGAAGCTACAGCAAATTCTGCTGCATCATGCCGAAGAAACAAACATGAATTGTTGCAAACAGATGCAGATCTGTGAAATGTATGATTAATTCATGGACAGTGTTGAAATCAGGTCCTATACACAAAGTGACTTTCAGTTGAATGGAGATGTAATGAATGCCACTGTGCTCACCAAAGCTTTTGGGCAGTACAGAGCCATTAATTTTTAATGAGCCATTAATATCCCTCATCTGTTTATTTGCCTTGATCACTAAAAACATTTGGGAAATGGTAAAATATTTGATGGCATTTTATGTGTGGAATCACTGGTCCTTTTTTTGCTCATTCTGACTTTTCATATGTCAGATAAATGTATAGAAATTGCTTGAAGTACCATGTTTTCACATGCTTGCCATACTGCCTAAGACTAAGAACAACAGATTATAGCAATTTATCATTTGCAAATGCTGTTGACCTTTTTCTGTGCAAGGGCTTCAGGAAAGTAAACTGTGGATTTATTTGCCCATAGGACTCACCGAAAAAGCTATCAAGAAAGTGGTCCTACAAAGTCTACAAAGTGATCAGAAGAGAAATTCAACAAGGGAAGTTCCAGGCTGGCTGCTGAGAGGTGGCTGTTTGTTCTTTCAAATGCAGGTTTGAATTTACAGCCGCAAAAGAGCTACACAAACCGTCTTAACCTGGAAGAGTGAATCCTTGCTTAAACATTTGATAAGGAGGTCAGTTTGTGGCAGTTTCATAAATGAAACCAGGCCCCATATTCATAAAGCTTCTCAGAGTAGCAGTGCTAATATAGGATCAGATTCCTCTTTTATTCGCACTGACCTTACTGACAGGAACAGAGTCTCGATCAGCACTCCTTCTCAGATAAGCTTTATGAATAGGTATCCAAATCTCATAAATTTTCACAGAAGTCATATTGGACTTTGCGTCACAGGAGACTCTTTCTCTCTCTCTCTCACTCCCTGTCCTTCCCTCTTTCTCTTTCCCTCTCTCTCTCTTCCTTTTATTTATTATGTTCACCTACTCAAAGTAGCCATTATCTTGTCCAGGCTTTCTTTTGTTTTAGTGTTTTCTTTAAGCTTCTCCTCTCACTTATTACTTTCTTTCATTACCTCTCATTCTTGCTCTCTCCCTTCATCCCTCAGTCTATTTAATACTCAGAGCCAGTAAACACGGCCTTGACGTGCATGCAAAGCAACACTTGAACACACAATGTGAGACAAAATACTCTCTACACTCTGTTTAAGCATGACTGGAGGGCCAGATAGATTCATGCTGCCAGCCATAAGCAAAAGAGCGTCGATAGTTTCATTTAATACCATTTCATTTAGTGCAAGTTGACAGTCTTTAATAGGTCATTTCTAAAGACAGCATCTTAATATAGAAGGCTAGAATGAATATGTGGTAATAGCTTTCTTCAACCAAGCGGAAATGATAGAAGCTCTATTTTCCCTGTCCAGGCAAGGTTGTATCGTCTGGATTAGTAGAACAATGCTGTGGTATGAACAGTTTGACAGTGGTTGCTCTTACACATTACACAGAAACCATGGTATGTGGATGTGGATGGACCCCTTCTTTCTACATAGGCTGATATAATACTCAGAATGTTCACAGTACTCAATGTTCACTGTACTTTTTACATAATCATGTGTTATGATATTACTCTTTTCTGGCACGCGTTAGATGACACCACATTTGCAGTACACTAGTTGGATGGGTCTACCACCTGGTCTGAAAAAAAAGGGAAAAAATATTGAGGTGGTTATGTGACAAGTAATTAATGAATTACTGATCCCCTTCTCTACTTCAAGCCACAGAAAAACTTTGTGGTACTCTAGGTAGCTTGAGCCAAGACCACAAAAATCAACTGTTCCTTTTGAAATCTACAAAGATCTCCATGCTAAATTCTGAAGCCATGCCCTATCAGCCATCACTTTGTGGAAATGTGGCACTATTCCATGAATGCATTCCATCGTTATCTTTACAAAGACAGCAGGAAGATGACTTTTTTCAAACTATTAATTTTCCAAAGAGCCTTACCATCTCGCTAAATTATCCCAACTAGCCAGTCAGTGAGGGGGAAGACGCAGGAGTTAATCATGACATCAAGCATGTCATACATCATACAGTTATTACTCATTGATTTATTAAGCTATTAATCCAAAAACCTGGTGCTTCAGAAAGGCCTTTAACTACTAGATATGACTACCATGATAAGATTAGGGCAATTAGTGTTGATTATATTAATATTAATATCAGTGAATTTGGTAATTAATCCAAAAAATCAGGTTTTAAAAAAGTCTTATAAAAAGCACAGAATTGAGTGTGTTTATCAGGCCCTCTTTCTTACCATAAGCGAGATCAATAAGAGAGTTCAAAATACAGGGGGTTCTTAGGGTTACGACAGTCTTGACATATGACGTTTTGAGTTTATGATGCTCACTCGTGAGTACTTTGACTTATGGCATTAGCGTCATACTTAGGGACTACGTGGCCGATATAGTTTGGTTGCGTGCAGCAGAATACTACGCAGTAATGCGGCGTATGAGTGAGGGAGTTGGCGTCCCCCAGTATGCTTATGTTTTTTGTTCTAGATCAACATTTTACAACTGTGTTAGGATAGGTAAGTGTTTCGGCTTACAGTTACCTCCCACTTCAATGCGGATCAGCAGTCGCAGTTTCAGTCCAACGTGGATTTTTTCTGAGGACCAAACTAATAATTGTTCACTGAAACCCCTGCACTAATGCTGAAGATTTCCTCCGAAATTTTTTTGCTTTTGTGACATCCGGGCCTCGTCCGCCATGCCCTCTCATCCTCGTGCTGGGTTGCTAAGCACCGCATCCAAACATAAACCCCGCACGAGGACGAGGGGGCACAGTGGACGAGACCTGGACGTCACAGCTTTTTCATGGCAATATATAAATGTTCATACATTTAAGTGCTAAATTATTAAGAAATTATAATTTACTAATTTTGTAACAAAAATATTACCATAAAGTCAGCTACATATCCATGTAAAAAATAATTATAGATGTTTTGGTACTGTGGAGAGAAACCAAGAAAGTGTGTCTTAGGATGGTGAAATGCTGCTGTACTCAGAGATGGGAGGTCTGAAAGTAGCCAATCCGAGAACGGTATTTATTTTTCCTTGCTGCTGATTGGCTGCTGCCCTTTGACACATCCCTCGCTGTACTCAGAGACGGGAGGTGTGAAAGTAGCCAATCCAAGAACCCTATTTATTTCCCCTTGCTGCTGACTGGTTGCTGCACTTTGACGCAGCGGCAGTCATGACTTTCCTCCATGGAGCATCTCAAGTGTTCTTGTGTTTTTCGTTTTGTTCTTCTTAAAGCCCCGTATTTTTATTACAGTAAACTACATGAATTTATTACTGTGTTCACCTGCTTATACCAAACGACAGTGCATACCAAAGAAAACGCATGTACAGTCTATACAGGGGTAACATTGGTATTTTACATTCTAGCACTGCTGGAGTTCAGTGTAAACTGTACAGTACAAATACGGGTTTACCTTTGCTTTTTCTTTCAGGGTAATGTATTAAGCTGAGTATAAAATGAAATTAAAGTGTTTTGGGAGCATATTTGGGGGCATATTTAGGGTTTACACTATAAAAATAGGCATTTTTA
>JBBJLS010000109.1:41564282-41577403 GCA_037577275.1 Bryconaethiops microstoma
GAATGATTCATACGTAGGTCACTGTGTGTCTTAACCTACAGAAACATTCCTCTGAAACTGGTCCGGTTCAGGGACTGGACTGGAAATGAAAGACTTTGAAAGTCCTTCAGGCTGCTATTTTCACTGTTTATACCGACTATTCTCATCATACGTTCTGCACATTCTTTCAACCTTTGCACATTTGAGTCTTACTTATATGTATATACAATGCACAGTGGGCTGTCCACCCACTCAGGACAGGTTAAATTTCACCCTTACCTTATTTTATACTGTTTTATGTCTATTGCACTATATGTACACTGTGGAACCTAAGCTTCGCTATTTCGTCTCTCTATATACTGTATATGGTTGAGATGACAAAGTTCACTTTGACTTTGAACTGTTCCTCAAGACCATTAAAATACAAGAAAGTCTGAATCTTTGGAAGCAAAATATAAAGAAGTGGGAGGGAACAAGAGTTTTACCCAGAACTACACACACACAGAGAAAGACTGACAGACATTGGAGACGATGCTTTATGTTGTCTCTACCTGCTGCTGGAGTCCTGTCCAGACCCCAAACTCAACTCAGAGCAAAACAAAATGACATCTCTCGGTCCTTCAACCAAGTAACTGTGCACAATCCTGCGAGAGGTACATGCAGGGAAAGTCGTCTTTTGTTGAAAGTCCAATCTGACAGAACCAGGATGGAGAGCATTCCATAGAAGACTTGAATTAATACTTCAAGTCTTCTGAATTAATATTCATCACAATCAGAGACAGAGAACGTCAAAGTAATGTGTATAAAAGACAACAACAGCAACAATAATTATAATAATAATAATTGTTATTATTATTATTGTTGATATTATAGTTGTTGTTGTTACATCAGATATTTATATAGTACCGTTCATGCGATGGAGAGTTTTTCATAGCAGAAACAAATCATAGATTTTCGGATCTGAAAAAAAAAAATTGGATGCGATTCGTTTTACGGCAACTTTAAAATAACTAAATAAGTTGAAAACTTTTAGCATGTTACTTCACAAAACGAATGGTTAAAACATTCAATATAATCATAATTTCGTTTATCAGAACATTTTCATATCCGTCACAGGTGAGTGCAGTTTGACTTTAACAGGAAAAGAATAAAATTACAATCATCAAACTTCTTTTTCTGCCGTTTTACAGCTTAACGTTCGGAGCAGCACTTCAGGAAAGTGGGATTAAACACATTAGCTTGGTTTGAGCCTCCTGCTGTTTCTTTCACAGGATAAAAGAGAACATTTAGGAGTAAATTTATTGAAATTCAGTAATCAGTACTGACTGCATCCCCCCACGTAACACCAACCTGATCCCAACAGCCCTTTTTACAGATAAAACCGTAAATGTAAATAAAAAATAAATCGATTTACTAGCTTCTGCTAGTGCGGACTGTTCAGAAGTTCTGGATCCTTTTGCTAATTCTGCAGAACCGAACGCCGCAGAAAATCCTTTCTACTAGTGGCAATATGACTGTATAACTCTTCCACGTTCTGTAGGTGATCTGTTTCAGTCTATATGTCATTAAGTTCTCATTTGGATTGTGCAATATAACTCATCGTCTTTTCATCTGTTTTTCATCTTTCATCATCATCTCATTTCATTGCATTCATCATATTTTCATGGCCAAGTTACTTTTCATAACCACTTGCACTAATAATCTGTTATTTTATTAATGTTATACTTACTTATCTTATCTTATCTCACTGTATAAAGACGGACAACGTGTTAAGAATACAGGCGCTAAAGCTTTAAGATGGAACAGCACAGCTTACCAATGCACTCCTTTCAGAATTTCACCTTCGTGTGAAAAATCCTTGCAGCTTCATTTTCTTCCATTTGCAACCAATTTGTTATGAACGCAGAAGATCTCAGAGAACAAATGCGGGAACATGTTTCCGTCTGCAGCATCTTAGGGCCAAAAGGGCCTGACCTTCGCCAGTGGAGAACAAATTGAACTAGGAGACACTTTTAGAATGGGAATCATAGCAAAGATCACACAGTTCATGTTCATGCCATAGAAGCAATCTCTCTTTTTGGTCCTGGCTCAGATGTTTCATGACATCAAAAACATGTAAACGCCAAAAAAGTGATTAATCATAAATCCCATATTTTGACATCCTCAATAAGAGATCAAATGTATGAAAGGAAAAAAGCAGTGGATCCTTCTGGAACTCCAAAAGTGATTTGATGTCTGTGATGTGATAAAACTGCACTGTAGAAAAGATTTAAAATGTTATTCTTTATTGCCAATTTTTCATGATTTAATGAGAATCTCTGTATCAGAATATCCTGCATGGAAGTATTACATTCTATGGTGAGATCAATCAAAGCATGAATATAATAATCGTTTGCTCCAGCTCTGCCTCAGAACCTTTACTGTTTTGAGGACTGTATTATGCTATGATTGTATTATGATATGATCTCTTTGTATTTTATGATTGACTAAAATGGGTTTTAATGTTACTATACTCTTAGATGTCAGAAATTCATTCATTCTGAGTAAAGAGAAGATTGTTCTCAAAACAGTGAATGGGAGTTTATTTATTTATTTTAATAAAAAGAGATTTTTTTACCAATCAAAGCATAATACAGTGCTCAAAACAGTAAAGGTTCTGAGGCAGAGCTGGAGCAAATTATTATTATATCCATGCTTTGATTGATCTCAATATAGAACGTAATACCTCCATGCAGGATATTCTGATACAGAGACTTGGGCAGGGTCTCTTAGGGTCAATTCTAAAATGATTTTCTCATTAAATCGTAAAAATTTGGCAATAAAGCATAACATTTTAAATCTTTTCTACAAGGCAGTTTTATCACATCACATAGACCTCAAATCACTTTTGCAGTTCCAGAAAGATCCACTGCTTTTCCCCACATTTTATGGATTTTTGCGGTCAAGCCGCCTCTGTAATGTATGGGGAGAGAAAGCATAGGGACGAGTCGCCTTAAAAGTGTGTCGCAGAGAGAGAGAGTCTGTGATCTCACAGCTAAACACAGCAGACTCAAAAAGACTCAGGTCAGTTATAAAAAAAGACGTGTCACTGTTTGTTGTGGTTTAATTTATTTTTTAAATCAGTCCATGAATGCGGCTGTGTGTGCTTTTCCCACCTGTTTTCGGATGAGAGCGGTTTGCTCCACCCATTTTCAGCCATCCTTAACCATAAATGTCTTGGTAAGAGGCAGCGATCTAATGCCCCCCTCTGTGGTTCAGTGGTAAAACGTGGCAGTGAATGAAGAGAGTCAGAATAGGTGCTGGTTTGATACCAAACTGAGAGCAGAATGGGTTTTTTTATCCATGAAACCAATTTCTTTGTCTCCAAACACTGGTTTTCTAGCAACCACGCAATCACACTTCACATTTTCTCACAGAAATGCAGCTGATTTTAATATAGCAATCTTTAAACGAGTGGGACGAGATAGATTAAACACTCTGAAACTGGATTATTTTTCTGAGAGGTGCAATAGAAGCTGGTTTTATTAATGACTGCAGAACTTTCCACCAAAACTGACAGCACTTCAGGGCAGACCATTTAAAAAATGAATTTTCCACCAGTAATTTATTTATTGATGTTCCATACTAGATGTCCCATATAGTTCCTCCCTCAGCAGTCAGTCTCTCTCTCTCTCTCTCTCTCTCTCTCTCTCTCACACTCACACACACACACACACACACACACACACACAACACACACAGACACCACACACACACCACACACACACACTGCCTCATTCCTCTCTGCTCCTCCCCACTAGCCGCTCTCATCCCTCTGCATGTCTACACCCTCCCTCTCTCCAGTAGCTTCACCGCACCTGCCAAGTTCATCTCCTCTTCCTGTCCGACACGCTGCCATCGCCCCACGCACACCTTACACCCCCCCGCACACACACACCCGAGCCAAACACTGGCCCTCACACTCCTCACACTCCTTCAGCTTCTTTTCTCGCTGGCTGACTGCATTCAGGGGCTCAGTATAGACTGTATAAGAAAAGGTAACACTTTATGGAACAGAAATTCCTAATCTTTTGATGTCGTTTACTTCAAAAGCAATAATCAAATGTCACTATAATATAGTCAAGATAAGTCAAGGAAGCCCAAGTAGGGGGTTATTATCATTTCAACCATCTACACCGTGCACGGTGAAACTTTCCTCAAAAACCACAACGTCCCTCCAGGACTTCAACATTCCTCAAGGTCCACAAAATTTCACCAGGACCACAAGGTTCCTCCAAGACCACAACTTTCCTCCTGTACTACAGTGTTCCTCCAGTACCGCAGTGTTCCTCCAGTACCGCAGTGTTCCTCCTGTAGCACAGTGTTCCTCCAGTATCGCAGTGTTCCTCCTGTACTACAGTGTTCCTCCTGTACCAAGTGCTCCTACAGTAGCGCAGTGTTCCTCCTGTACCGCAGTGTTCCTCCAGTACCGCAGTCTTCCTCCAGTACCGCAGTGTTCCTCCCGCACCACAGTGTTCCTCCTGTACCGCAATGTTCCTCCAGTACCGCAGTGTTCCTCCAGTACCGCAGTGTTCCTCCTGTAATGCAGTGTTCCTCCAGTACTGCAGTGTTCCTCCTGTACCGCAGTGTTCCACCTGTACTGCAGTGTTCCACCTGTACCGCAGTGTTCCTCCAGTACCGCAGTGTTCCAGCTGTACTGCAGTGTTCCTACAGTACTGCAGTGTTCCTCCTGTACCACAGTTTTCCTCCAGTACCGCAGTGTTCCTCCAGTACTGCAGTGTTCCTTCAGTACCGCAGTGTTCCTCCAGTACCGCAGTGTTCCACCTGTACCGCAGTGTTCCTCCAGTACCGCAGTGTTCCACCTGTACCGCAGTGTTCCTCCTGTACCGCAGTGTTCCTCCTGTACCGCAGTGTTCCTCCTGTACTGCAGTTTTCCTCCAGTACCGCAGTGTTCCTCCAGTACCGCAGTGTTCCACCTGTACTGCAGTGTTCCTCCTGTACCGCAGTGTTCCTCCAGTACCGCAGTGTTCCACCTGTACCAAAGTGTTTTTCCATTACCAAAACGTTCCTCCATGACCACAACCAGGTCCACGGTGCAACACAAAGAACAAGAACAGAAACAACACAAGACTAAACGAGTGCAAAAAAAGAGAGAATGCAAGAACAGTGAAAGTGACGATTCTGTCATACGTTAACACGCCACAGTGTGAACAGCACGAAATTCTTCTTCTGCATTTAACCCATTAAACCCATTCACCAAGTCAAGCAGTGGGCTGGCAGGACCACAGTGCCCGGGGAGCAGGGTGTGGGGATGGTACCTTACTCAAGAGACCTCAGTGGTGCTTAGCAGTCTTGGGATTCGAACCCACGACTTCCTGATCGCAGGGCAAACACCCAAACCACTAGGCGACCAGCTGCCCCAGAAAAACACAAAAGCAACAACACAATATTCCAGGACAACACTGGGCAGGAGCAGAAACAGCCCAGTGTGAGAAAATACAGTTTTATAACACACTTTTCTAGTAGCAGTGTCATTAAGTGCAAAACTGCAAATACTGAGGTGGCAATAAATAACAGGAATTATATCTAAAATGAAAGAAAGATTAGTGAGAGACTGGTCTTGTTTTCTGTGAGCTGTTTGACAGAAATGAAGGGAAGCTGATCGTCAGCTTATCTGAAGACGTGTGTTTGTTCAGCTGCTGGGTCTCGGCTGCAGCGTTGGCTTTCCCTTCCACAAAACCACACACCGTCATGACCGCACACTGCCCAACACCGCCTGTTACCGGGGCTGTGCCCTACCCTCAGCCGCAGAATGTGGGATCTCTTTCAATGCGGGAGAAAGAATAAAGAACATCGTTCTTTTAGTATTCAAGCCTAGTCGTCTTCCACCTTATTCAGAATTGAACAGGATTGGTCACAGCATCGCCCCCTGACGGACTGGTGGCCTGTCCAGGGTTTTTTCCACCCAGTGACTGTATCAGTACGTAGCTGCTACTTTATGGCATAAGTTTCAGAAATTCCTGATCTTTTGCTGTGGTTTACTTTCAAATCATTAATCAAAAATCACTAGAATCAAGTCAAGTGGGAGTTTGTTATCATTTCAACCATCTGTACATTACACAGTGAAACCAAACAATGTTCTTCCAGGACCACAACATTCCAGAGGTGATAAATGAATAATAAAATGGATGGAAGGATGGATAGTCATAGTGTTCATGGATGACTAAGATAACTGCACTTATTCTTTGTTTACTTTTCCAGGTATTCTTTTATTCTTTCATTTATTTAAAACTGTAGATATTTCTGCAAATGGAAGTTTGTACTTCTAGAAAGTCTCGCTTTAAGCATTACTCTATTTACTCTGCACATTAAAGGCACGAGGGACATTAATTAAATTAATAAAATTCATTGAATGTTTAATTAATGTTGTAAAATATGCAAGCTTAATTACATTCATAGCAAAAACGAAGCTTCCATTTAATTAGAAAGCATTTAAGTCCTATACGTTCTTCTGATCCTACATTTATTTATTCATTAGCTTTACTGGGGCTCTTCTGGATGAGGTCTACACTACAGGAAAAGGAGATCCGACTATTGTAATTCCTTCATTCATCACAACCTGCCAGTATTGTCGTGGATAACACATGAAATATCAACAAAAACATCACTCATTAGAAAAATCGGTTGAATTTCTTGTGGCATTTAAAACGGTAGAATGCTCTCGCCATTATTTTCTCTCTTTCTCTTCCTCTCGGCTCTGCTGGGTTGTTCATTTTCACATAGTATTACACAAATTGACTTTTTTAATGGGCCGGTCAATGCTTTCTATTTCTGTGAGTTCACATTCTTCATGACATCAATACTCCATGCGAGAAATTAATGGATGTGCGAATGCTCCCGCTCTCTGATACTTCTCATCACAACGCGTCTTATTATTTTCATGATCATTATTGTATGCAGTTGTTTTTGTGTGTACAATAGACTTACTATGTGCTATATCACTATTTATGTCACTGTCACATGCAATAACAGACTCTGTATAGAAAACAACTCCAAACCACTTTTTGTGTCAACTAATAACATTCTGTTAACTAGTAAAATACTGAATTTTATTTATTAGTACGATTGCATCAGAAATCACAATACTGTTCTTAAGTGTTATCATATTATTATTATTATTATTATTATTAATATAATATAACTGGAATTTGGCACCTCTTCTCATCTGAGCCTGTAGTAAATTGTGGCAAAATTCCAACACTTAATCGCTCTTTAATATCCGGTGCAGTGTCTGTGTATTCAGATTTTTAACCAGGGGCCGAGTATTCATCATTTAAACATAAAAATTTTTGTGGTCAAGTCTCCTCCACAATGTATGGGGAGAAAGAGCAGAGGGACGAGTCGCCTTAAATGTGTGTAGCAGAGAGAGAGTCTTGGAGCCGGCATTATGATATCACAGAAAGCAACAAAATCCTAGAAAACGACAAAATGCGAAGCAACAAATAAGTCTTCTAGAGCTAAACGCAGCAAACTCAAACAGACTTCGACACTAAAGCTCAGGTCGGTTATAAAAACAGACGTGTGTCTCTGTTTGTTGTGGTTTAATTAAAAATAATCAGCCTGTAAACGTGGCTATACACGTGTTCCCCACCCATTTCAGACGATAGTGGTTCACTCCACCCATTTTCAGCCTTCCTTAACCATTAATGGCTTGGTAAGAGACAGTGAGTTCACCACCCCCCACCCCACCCCATGGTTCGGAGGTAAAAGGCAGCTCTGAATAAAAAGAGTCAGAATAGGCGCAGGTTTGATGAGAACATATTTTTTAACTTTTTTTTTTGGTCATAAAACCAATGTCTTTGTGTCTCCAAACACTGGTTTTATAGCATCCACACAATCATACTTCGTATTTTCTTACAGAAATGCAATCTAGTCTACGTCATTTTTGTCTTTATGTCTCTGTGTGTCAGTGAAGTCGTAGCATATGCAGTTTCCTTTGGGATCAATTAAGTTTTCTGATTCTGTTCTTGCAATCGGCTCCCTTTGCAAGCTGCTGTGAAGTGAATCGAAACCAGCTTCACATACGTTAATCATGATTCAAGCAGGGGCCCTTCCAGACATTGGCGGAGGCCCACCATGCAGAAGAACACGTGCCAGTAAGGCTCTGCAGCAGAAGAGCTCGGCTCGGCTGGACGGCTGACTGCAGCGCCGCTCCGATCCTGCTTAATGACTGCATAAGAGCGAAATTAAGACGAACGCTTCCGTGCACAAGCCCATCCTGGAGACACGCACTCAGGAGCTCAGCAGGGAACACGTGATCCCAGTCTGGAGCGAGCCAAAGCCAGACTGGCACTCTCATTTTCTTCTGACTCTCTGCACACCTCAGCATGCCTGATCAAACTGCTGCCTAATGCTCACTTATTAAGACTTATTCATAAGGAGATTATCCCAAAATATAGCAATGAGGGGGCCAAGCATGCTGGCGTAATGTTGACTTGCTGAAGCAATTCAGAAATACTACACTTTTCATTAAGCCAAACTGTTTTTCACTAACAGAACAAGTTTTTGCTTATTATCGCACATCCTAGTCTTCTTAATCATGCAGAACAGAATGGGGTCCTGAATCCATGTGAAAGGTCTAGTTTTGATACTTCATACCATCATTTAGTCGTGAGTCATTTTCTGTTTGGCTACATCACGACCAGATTCACAACAGTTGTGAAAATCAAAAACCTATCCGAACATCATCTTTGCCAAATCTGAAACAAATCAGAATTATTAAATTACAAACATAATAAATAGTGAAAACGATCAGAGAACTGTCCTCAGTTAGTGTCCCCTTGGCATACAATTCTGAAGCGCTACCACAGACAAACTATCTAGACAAAGTCATCATTAAACAATGTTGGATCCAACTAAAACTGCAGGTCTTGCTTTACCTTTTCTTCTACTCTCTGAAATTGCAATTGTTATATAAATTTGAACAAACTGTATGTCATACAGTGCCATAGGAAAGTCCATTTAATATTCTCTCAACATTTGATGCAAATGCAAGATGATTTAGATTTGCACGATGCCGACTGATCAGGTTCTTGTTAGCTAATTTAAAGACGCAAACTGTGGACACCAAACATTTGGTTGATCAGTTACACTTACAGAAAGAAAATTTACTTTTTTGCAGCACCATCACATTGAGAGGTTGGCAGGATCTCTCCCAAGTCACTGTAGAGTCTTAATGAAAATACCCAGCTAACACATTTCTCCTCTAAACGTTCTTCTAACATTCGCAGTTTGCTTAAAGATCCCAAAATGTTTTTCTAAAGTTGGAGGAACATGAACTCCCCTGAAAATGTAAAAGAACATTCATATGCATCACACATTAAACATTTTACACCAACATTGTGGGACCTTCAAGACCATGTGCCGTTATTGAAATGTAATTTTGAGAACGTTAGCCAAAGTTTTAGAAACGCTCCCATCAGCTGGGCAGAGCCTTCTTAAAGGTGCCCTTGTGGATGGAGATCTTTGCAGATGAGCGCGGTTTCTTCTCCGTACACACATTCATCAATCAGCAGCCTTGCCGGTTCTCTCCGGCTCGGGAGCGAGGCTCTGCAGTGAGCTAATTTAGTGCCAAGAACCGGCGCTGGCAGCCATTTCAACCCGCCCTCACCTGGAGTGCCTCCATCTCTGTCTGCGGCGCGGCGTTAACGTGTATCTCCACGGGCGGCCCTCCAGTCTGAAGTGCTGAGGTCACGCGCTCGTTGTGGTGGCACGGGTTACCATGTCAACGGAGTGACAGGCGGAGAGTCATTAGAGCTCAATCTCAGCAAACCTCCGCCGCAACTCCGGCGGGGGGAGCGAGTCGAGCAGCAGCTCTCGGCTGATCTCGCTGCAGCAGGTGCTCTGCTTACTGGAAAAAACACGCAAAAAGACCCTCAGATGTGACAGGAGCCTGGGGGGCCTATGGATGGCACCCAAACCGCGGCCCGTCACCCCGCTCTCTGTCAACTTCCTGTGGCGAGCCACAAAACCGCACTGCAAAGTGCCAGGACATGCCAGAAAAGCCTCTCACCACGGGAGCGAAAATATGATCCACTGTGGGCTCAGATACAGGAGATAGATGACGCAAGCTCCGAGACTCGTTCCGACTGAGCAGAGAACAGATTTTACACAGCAGAATCCTGAGTACTGTTCTTGTTGCCCCCTCTCTCTCTCTCTCTCTCTCTCTCTCTCTCTCTACTCCCACTCTTTCCTTTATTACCCTGCCCCTTTGCCTGCTCCCTCCTTCTCTCTCCTTTTATCCCTCTGCTTCTCCTTCAAACCCGAATATGAGACACAATGTAGTTACCTTAAAACTGGGTTATGTGTAGCTCCAAATAGACGCAGCCGACAAAGGGGAGGACCCAGAGTTCACTCTCCCGCCTGTTCCTCAGCCCTCGGCACGGCCGGAACATACAAAAAGACCAGCTAAGGTCTGCCTGAAACTCATCCTGCACCTACGCAACATCAGGACTGTCCCCACAGACCAGTCAACATGACAAACTTTTTAAATCATGCATTATGTAAGCTTCAGGGCTCTATTTTGATTATCTAATGCAAAGCATAAAGCAAAGGTTCAACTAACATTTATATCTGGGTCCAAATCCATTTTGCTATTTTGGCAGCGGAAAAAATAGACTTGCCGACAGTGCAAATGTCATATTCCAAAACAGATTTCTAGAGATTGAGTCACAAAAAAGTCACAAAAACAGCATATTTTGAACTTAATGTTTCTGTGATGTCAAGAAAACCAGCATATTTACAAAAATTTCATGCTGAAATGAGGAGTGTGTCACTTTGAACTGCTTTTCGAATGAGGTGGTATTCCGAGTCAATCAAAACAGAGATAATTTACATATACGAGATTAACACTGAAATGGTGTGTTTAGTTCTACGGCTTATGACTTATAATTTTTTTGGTATTTTAATATATTTGATATATAAACCGACGCAAATGTCAAAAATAAGCCTCCAAAAAAATACAAGACTATGTATTTATGTACTTACACGTATTTTATAGGTCCTTTAAGTTCTTTTCCTGGTATTTCACAGTACAAAACAGAGCCTAAAGGAAACTCAATTACAGTAAATGCACTCTAACACAGTGTTTTAACATCTTCTTATGAACTCCTTATGCTTCCTAGTTCATCTTTTTCTATACAGATTTTTTGAATCTGTTAAAGGTCATGCATGGTTTGTTTAGATAAATCCAATTATATCGTTTGACCTCTAAAAACATGGATTAGTTGGTGAATCATCCAAGTAATCAGTAGTTTACTCAATTACTGCCATAATTGATAGTGACAGCTCTAAACAAGAACAAGTGCGACAAAGAATGAAAGCAGATCCCACTGGGATACAATTTATAACGTACACAAGCTAACCAAGTGGGAAACAGTGGACAGGACAGGATGAGTCAATCACTCACAGACCACTGAAAAATAAATGCTCCTGGTTATTTGCTTCTCTTAATTGTTTTCTCTGCAATACAAGAGGAGATAACAAGAAATCTGCTAAAACACAGCTGTGGTTGCAGTGCAGCGAATATAATGAATATAATGCAGCATCAAAAAGAGAATGTAGAGAGAACCTTATCGTTTATGCACCACCCAGTCTCTCGCGAGGGTTTTCTTTTTTCTCTTTTGTTGTCTTCTCTGGAAAATACAGCACATGACTACGGTACTGTTAGTAAATTGAGCCACAACTGAACATAGTCATCATTTTTCTTCACTAAAATTTCATTCTAAACATTCTGAAACTATTAATTGTTCTTGCTCTGTTGAAAATGTGATGAGTGAATCAAACTGGGAGTCCTGAATCATCTATCGAACCAAATCGTGACTGTATTATTTCACTCCTAATAGAAAGAGACCTGGTGTGTGTGTGTGTGTGTGTGTGTGTGTGTGTGTGCATATATATTACACTGCTTTAAACGTGTTAATGAATCTACATCTGTTAGAGTACACATTCCACAGCAGCAGATGTTTCTAATCCACAATCCAGACATAAAAAGTCACAGTAAAGTCAAGGGCAAGAAGGCAGTGGAGATGAAAAGGTGGTGGAGGTGGAGAAGGAGGTGGAAACTGAGAAAGAGGTGGAGACCGAGAAGGAGGTGGAGATGGAGAAGGAGGTGGAGCTGGAGCAGAAAGTGGAGGTGGAGACTGAGAAGGAGGTGGAGACGGAGAAGGAGGTGGAGGTGGAGAAGGAGGTGGAGGTAGAGAAGGAGGTGGAGAAGGAGGTGGAGATGGAGGAGGTGGTGGAGGTAGAGAAGGAGGTCTAGCTGGAGCAGAAAGTGGAGGTGGAGGCTGAGAAGGAGGTGGAGATGGAGAAGGATGTGGAGGTGGAGAAGGAGGTGGAAGTGGAGAAGGAGGTGGAGGTGGAGAAGGAGGTAGAGAAGGAAGTGGAGGTAGAGAAGGAGGTGTAGGTAGAGAAGGAGGTGGAGGTGGAGAAGGAGGTGGAGGTGGAGAAGGAGGTGGAGGTGGAGAAGGAGTTGGAGGTAGAGAAGGAGGCGGAGGTAGAGAAGGAGTTGGAGGTAGAGAAGGAGGCGGAGGTAGAGAAGGAGGTGGAGGTATAGAAGGAGGTGGAGGTGGAGAAGGAGTTGGAGGTAGAGAAGGAGGCAGAGGTAAAAAAGGAGGTGGAGGTGGAGAAGGAGGTGGAGCTGGAGCAGGCTAACGAGGCCACGGCTGCAGAGATGTCAGATTGTGATCAATTGTTCTCTCCCTGACTCTCAATCCATTACTTCTCTTGGCCTCATGTTTTTTTCCATGTGTCACTTTAAATAAGGGCACAGATCTGATGAGTTTGTCACTCTGCCTTTGTTACTATTCCTGTTCAAACAAGTACAAAGGAGATGTCACACACTCTTCTGTGTCTGAAGGTCCCTCCAAAGACCCAAGTTCAGCACTACCCAGTTTACATCCAATTCTGATATAACACATCATCCCTTTATTGAACACTGGAAAGTTACTTATCAGACACCCCACATTTCATAAGATTTTGCTTCCAGAGATCCAAACTTAATTGTCTTTTTAATGTGTTCTTGAGAAACAGTTCTCCAGGCTTCCTGAAGGACTTTCAAAGTCTCTCATTTCCAGTCCAGTCCC
>JBBJLS010000109.1:41627710-41640563 GCA_037577275.1 Bryconaethiops microstoma
ACTATACCCCCCCCCCCCTCCTCTGGCCCCCACGATACACTGCTTACGAGTAAATATTTTGAATAAAATATATTTTTCTCTGATTATGCATTTTATTTGTCTATTTCTCATCATTATCAGTGTTATAAACCGACTATAAACTGTATAAACTTAAAGGGAGCATTTTTCGACAACGCAGCACGAATCATCAGAACCGGCACCCATGATCCAGAGCCACCATCGGAACATTATATCAGGCACCTTCTGAGCAACAGCAAGTTCACAATTATAAATATGTTTTCTTTTTTTCTGAACAGGTACCAGCAAAAACATTGTTCTTTTATCAGGGAGCAGCAGAAGCAGTCAGTATGTTCAGGAGCGAGTGTCCCTGTTACAGTGTCATGACGCAAACCTAAATTTTGCCGTTTAAAACTGCGCTCCAGTTCTGTCTACATCCACCAATATTAGAGATTCACAAAAGAAGGTGTAACCTAGTGTATCTTCCGTAAGTTCTCATTAGGTGTCTTACCGTCACGGGTCTGTTTCCCAAGAAGTTAAGATCCGTGTTTTCTCCAAACAGGTAACCCTCAGGATGGGTCGAGTCAAACTTCTCTCCCCCCATGATGAAATGGCTGGCAAAGTAACTCCCTACATAATAAAAACAGCACAAGTGAGAACATCCTCGCTTCTCAGAGGATAAACATGTGGACAGGTAGAGCCTTCAGTGTTGCTGAGCTCAAATGATGGACTTCTTTGTGTAAAAAGCTTAGAGATACTTCTTCAAATTCAGAATTCAAGAGTCGCCTTAAGTCACACCTCGTCTCTCTGTGCGACTCCGTATCTGTTTGGTCTTGTTGCGTAGTAGCTGATTATTTGTATTCCTATTAAGTTGTCTCTCTCTGTACAGTGTCCCTGGGTTTGAGAAAGGCACTATATAAATGAAACGTATAATTATGACTATTATTAATATTTACATTTAAAAAATAGTTTATCCAGAGATTGTATGTCCTATTAAAGGCCTTTTCAGATATACGGTCTACACATTAATGGACTGCACTGATAGGAAAATACATTTCATATCTGCTGACAACATAATGGCACTGCTGTAATCAAAGACTGGTTAAAACTGACTAAGTCTTGGACTTAAGTCTGCACGGCCTATATAGTGTGGTGTAGCCTGATGTAAAGAGTAGTAGTCTGTTGGGCCTTAGCGCAGTATTTAGGCAGCCAGTAACATACTGAACGATGAAAAAACAAGAAAAAAAAAGAGCAAAAAGCAACAGGAATAGGCCCAGTGTCCCACTGAAACGTGAGCTAAAAGAATGGACCGAGAGTCAGAATAACTTCTGAGGCGGAGAATGAGGACAGTGACATCATTTAAAGGAGCGAGATGCTGCTCGGAGCATTATTATCCCCCTGCAAGATGCTCCTTCACCCACACCAAATCACTCTCAGCCACCAAGGCCAGTTGCGTGGACTCTATTTATAATAACAATGAAAAATGAGCACCCAGTAATCTTCTGAAGTCCACTGGGCCTAGTTAGAATAAAGCATGATTTGATTTTACACTGTAAATAACGGTACCTAGTGAAATGTATGTTTATGTGTGTGTGTGTGGGGGGGGGGGGGTATATAATCACTATATTTCACCAGGCACTGTTATTTAAAGGTTAAGTCATGCTTTATATATATACATATATGTACTGTAAATAATACATGTGTGTGTGGAATGCACACACCAGTCCCTTGCATTTTTGTGTAGAGTGAATATATGAAAAGGCCTTAAACAGGTTTTACACACACACACATATATATATATATATATACATATATTTCACCATGCACCGTTATTTACAGGGTAAAATCAAGTCATGCTTTGTTCTTACTAGGCCCAGCGCACTGCAGAAGATTACTGGGTGCTCAGTTGTCACATATAGGTGTACACACATATACATATGTATTATTGGATTAGGTGTACATACATACATATACACCTAATGCAATAATACAAATAAGTACCACTATTACGGTGAGGATGATGATGATGATGATACCTGTTTTGGGAGGGTATCTGTACACAGAGTTGGACGGGATGTCGACCTCCTCCACTCCTGCATTCTGTCTGCTGGTCAGGGCTCCCATTTCCAGCTCGCTCCCGCAAAATCAGCGCCTCATCCGAATCTGGCGCAAACCTCTCGGTGCGCCGCACAAACTCGCGCCGTCTGCGGCCGGGGCGCGCGCTCCGTGTCCCCTGTTCGCGTGAGCCTGGCGAGGGTTCCGAGCGTTCATGGGATTAGCGGCTCGTGCTGCTGCCGGGCTGTCCGCGCGCTAGGCCTCCAGACTGCCTCCTCGCGCCCTCATTGTTCGTGCTCGCGCGCCGCGAGACTCGAGATGAGAGCGGCTGTCCGCGCGCCCCGCTCCGCTCCGCCCGGCTCGCGCTCGCTCGCTCGCTCGGAGCCTCCAGCACGAGAGCCGCGATGATGGCCACGGTGTGACGTCACAGCCAAATCCCGCAGCCCGAGCTTCTGGCGCAGCGCTAAACCTGACCTTCCCCAAAAACCCGCAGCACTGCACTGCAGCACACGGACACCTAATACACACTCGTCACACACTCAACACACACTCAACACACACTCGTCACACTCGTCACACACTCGTCACACACTCATCCAACACTCGTCCCACACTCGTCCAACGCTCATCACACACTCATCACACACTCGTCACACACTTGTCCAACAATCGTCCCACATTCGTCCAACACTCATCACACACTCGTCCAACACTCATCACACACTCGTCCCACACTCAACACACACGCGTCACACTCGTCACACACTCATCACACACTCGTCCAGCATTCGTCCAACACTCGTCACACTCATCACACACTCGTCTCACATTCGTCCAACACTCATCACACACTTGTCCAACACTATCTATCTGCAGTGCGTATGCAGTTATGATACATCTATGTCATGATTACATTCAAATGTGAACTATCCTTACATCAGAAATGTATAATATATTTACACATTCAGCTGGCATTCACATAACTCTTAGAATGCTAATAAGCAGTCCAAAAGTCAAACTTTAAAAAAGGAAATGTCTAGTTTATGTTGGTTCTTTAGCAAAATGAGATAAGATAAGATTCCCAGGTTGGAAAATTACACTGTAACAGCAACAAAGTATACAGAACAAAAGAAGAAAGTAGAGAAAGTAGATATAATATGAAATATAACATAAAAAGTGTGCAGTATATATTTGTGTTTGTAAGAAATGTTTACAGGTAGATCAACAGGATTCAAGTGAAACTACAAAATCCAGCAGGTTGGATGATACTATTCCTCAGCAGGGTTTTGCACTGTACTGTATGTATAAAATAGTCTACTATAAGGGTGTATTAGTGTTTATATATTTAATAGCAGTTTGATTTATATATATGTACATGTAATATGTATATCATACATATTTAAAACATAAATATTGTATAAAATATTCAAGGTCTCAAGAAAGAAGATAGAGAGAGAGAGATAGTTGTACATGTTTATTTGTTTGGTTAAACTACATTACCCAGCAGCGCTGAAGCTCCTCCTCCTCCAGTGGCGGGAGACGGTCTGTTGGCCCGGCCCCGGATGCGTGTTAGCCGCCATTTCAGGCTGCAGAGTGTGTCAGTAGTCCGGGTGGTTTAGTCTCTCTCTGTTCTTCATTATTTCTCTCTCCCGGGTTTTTTTCGTGTCGTTTCTGTGTTTTGCCCCGCAGGCCGGTTGAGGATGAGCTACGGCCGGCCCCCGCCCGATGTGGAGGGGATGACCTCCCTGAAAGTGGATAACCTGACCTACCGGACCTCCCCCGAGACGCTGCGGCGTGTGTTTGAGAAGTACGGCCGCGTGGGCGACGTGTACATCCCGCGGGATCGATACACCAAGGAGAGCCGCGGCTTCGCCTTCGTCCGTTTCCACGACAAGCGCGACGCCGAGGACGCGATGGACGCGATGGACGGGGCGCTGCTGGACGGCCGCGAGCTGCGGGTGCAGATGGCGCGCTACGGCCGACCGCCAGACTCACACTACGGCCGCCGTGGAGGCCCGCCCAGGAGGTACGGAGGGTACGGCCGGAGGAGCCGCAGGTACGGCCCTGACCATGTACCACGCTACTGAACAGCTAGACAACACTAACGTTTGTAAACAAGCAGATACACCTAAACTTAACAGCTCGAATGACCGAATATCTCCAGCACGGGGAGTGCGATCCAAGGAGCCGCAGCTAGGGCCCTTAAACTCAGTCTTAAAACTCAGCTCAAACTACCGATGATCACCGGTGTTGAGTACGGCCCTGTCTGCAACATAGCTAACCTCCAGTTTAATCACTTAAACCTTAACTAACGGCTTCAAACGACCCTCAGCTTTTATTTATAATCAGTTGAACTTTTAAGATGATTTATATTTCCTCACAGGTGGGAAATGTGCATTGTTACTATAGTATAAAAACTATACTACGCAACAGTACGCTGCACAAATCCAAATATGTTATATAAAATCTCAAACCCTAAGTATATGTGTATGTACATACGGGGTTTATGTATATATGTACATAGTAAACACTGGATATGTACATACAGGTACGCATTGGGGTGTTTCGCACTCAGTTGCTTGGTAGCCAGCAGCACACAACCCTCCACTTTATTCATAATGTTAAACTTAACTAAAATTAATTTAAACTAACAAGACAGCCGCTTTATTTATAACCAGTTAAACTCTAAAAGCTCCAGTTTCTGAATGGACTCCTCAGGTTTTCGAGGCCTGCTTGTTTTAGCTCCCCCTCAGAGTCTTGCTTGGCTAACCTCACCATGTTGATCGTTATCTTACGTAATATATCGTTTTACGTTTTAAAGTGCATTTAATCTCTTAATCTATGCTTTGGGCAGCCTTCAAAATTTGTCCTGTGCCATTTAAAGCTTTATTTCAACGAAATTTGTCGTGTTTTTTTCGCCGTTAGGTTAGCTAGTTAGCATTAGCTCTGTAGCAGTAGCTCATGGGTAATGGCGGCAAACCACGTTTGTTTATTAATTGTGGAGGAAACCTTCCAGATTAAATGTTTACCACAGCTTCAGTGTTATTAAAGAAATCGTTTAGAGAGTTGGTCATTTATAGGGCTGCACGATGTGAATTAAATACCAGTATGTGATTTTACTGCTACGATTTGGGAATGTGGTGCCTGTAAAGACATTAAAGGGTCCATGTTACCACTTTTCTGGAGCTTAAAAGGCTTAAGGTCTGTGAATATTGTTTAGATTGGTGTTTTCTCCCCCAAAAGCTACACAAACAGACGGATTTCAATTCAGTTGTGATGTCACAAAACCGAAACCCATTGTTCCCTTTTGAATTGCCTACAGTACAGACCAGCCAATCAGAAAGAGATCATTTACATATGCGCGTTAAAGGTTGGCCAAAATATTTACACCTTCACACGTGGTCTGAGCACTTGATTCGGAACAAGCTGTCTGTGCGCCTATATATTGGGGGGTTTCATTGAGGGCACTCCAGTTTTAATCTTTTTCTTGTGTGTTGCAGCCGCAGCCCCAGGCGCAGGAGGCACAGCCGCTCCAGAAGCAGGAGTCGCTCCCGGTCCCGAAGCAGATCTCGCTACAGCCGGTCAAGGTCCAGATCCAGGTCCTACTCCCGGTCCCGCTCTCGCTCCAAGAGCCGCACGCCACGCAGAAGCAAGACCAAATCGCCCTCCAGGTCTCGCTCGAGGTCCAAATCAAAATCTCGCTCCAGGAGTCGCAGTCCTCGTTCAAACAGGGGATCCAAGTCAAGGTCCAGATCCAGGAGCAGAGCCAAATCTCCTGAGGGCAATGGAAATGCGCAAGAGTCATGAACCCAAGTCTAGGTAAGCAGAGACAGATGGATAAAAGTGATGACCCCCTTTTCCCCCATAATCAGGAATTTGCTTCTACGTTAAATGTGTCGATTTGATCTTACATTTAGGACACCACTTACTATATAAAGTACAATTTAACACATGCTGTGCCGCGTGATGGGGTATCTCCCATGCACGCACAGATCTGGTGTTTATACACCTTTGTAACAGATTAGATGCTATTGGGTCACTATTTTTAATTCAATTAATCATTGATCCACTGTCACTGACATTCTTCGGGGAGCAGTGAACACGTTAGTGATACTATAAAGGAAAACATGATCTAGGATGTCTGTTAATGCACGTTCTGAAACTGGTTTGGAGCAGCCCGAGGTAAAACAGTAAGTATGTCTTTGTTTGAAAAACAATGGTTAATGGGTGGTAAATCTTTTTTATCTAAATGTGGAATTCTTTCCTCCAAGCTGCTGATTCCTGTTTGCAAAAGGAGTTTGGGGGCAGTTTGAGAGCAGTTAGTGTGTGATCCGACCATTGGCTGCCTGCTGCTGGTGGCGGTTGCTATGGAGCAGGTCGGTCTCATTGAGTGTTGAGGTGGTGTTGAGGTACGTTCGAAGGACAATGGACTTGAGGCCTTTTTCATCATCCTTCTCATACGCCCATGTCTGTCGTCGCATAGACGAAAGCAGGATGAAGGGAGGGTGGTTTCCAAAAGCTCGTCTAAGGAGTCAATAAGTAAAGTTTTGGTCCTTTTTATTTTGAGTGAAAGTATCTGTCTTTTGGTCTGCTGACACCTTAAAGGTGCTTTTGGAAACACACGCCCTCCCCCAGGTTTGTCAAGTTTCTTTACTTGAGGTTCCCTGACACCAATTGAACTTACGCAACTTGCCTGAGGCTTGTTGCTCTATAAACAAGTGTGGATTTTTATTTTATCTATTTTATTTTTTTTCTACTGAAGGTCACCAAAAGTGAGCATTGCTTAACCAGCAACTGCCACTTTTACGGAGATGTACAAGCCAGTTTGCTTGTATAACTGATGAATCATCATCCAGGTTCTGTTAAACTCACTAACTCTTTTCTTTCCTAGATAATCTCAGATGATTGAGACTACAGCCGGAGCGTCGCCTCGAGGGGGGAAAAGTCCGTCTGAGGATTTCTAAATTCACCCGATCAGACCGAAAGGTTATTGTAACTTGGTCTACATCTTTTAAATGCTTTATTTTTTTTGTTGTTTTCAGCTGTCCGGAATTTTCTGTATCATAACATTTTTGAAGTCTGTGATCATATTGAATATTTACGCATAAATGGGATTCTTAGGTGAAAACGTTCATCTTCATTTTTGCTAGTTTTTGCATTTGTTTAGTACTTCAGTGTAATTGAATCTCCCAGAAAATAAAGTAAGTTCATTTTAATCACAACTCCTTAATGCTTTTTTTTTTTTTTCCCTTTGACACCTTGTGGATTCAAGTCTTGGATAGAGTAATTGATTGTTTTCCATCTCTGAAGACTTGACTGTGTTAATTTTGGCCAGATAGTGAACTCTAACACATGCAAACCAATCATAATCAATTTGGACACAGCTAATGAAAAACTTGTCATAAAAAGTAATGTTTGTAGTTGCTAAGCAAAAAATTTTTTTTGTGTGGTACTTGCTGAGTTGGCAGAATTGTGATTTCTAATATTCTCTCTTGTGTATCTTTTGTGCACTAGGCGCAGTTGCGCAGCAGTTGAGTATTGCTGGTTAGCTGTTAAGGTGGCGTGTTGCTGTGCAGAGTGCTTGGCTGTTTCCAGTTTTCACCCGATTGCTCCTGTGTAACGGCTTGATTTGATGGTTTTTAAGCTGCAGCAGATCGTCTTTTTTCTTGTAAAAATGATCCTGTGCAGGTCCTTCTGTGTAAACATCTTGTTAGACAAGTCCATTCAAACTTTAGGAGCAAGCGCACCATTTATCACACCTTCAGTAGCAGCATTTCTCTCTGTGGAAGAAATACATAATTGTAAGTTTCTTGTGAATGCTAATAAACCTTTTTTTTGTTAAGGATCTGGTGTCGCTAATTATTTTCTGAATATTGAAAGCTGGTTCATTTGTGCCAATTTCTCAAATGGTCACTGTAGTCTGGAATATTTTAAGTAAAGTGATGTGAAATATGAAGTTCGTATAGTATACAATGTACCTAAAAAGTGCTCAACCCTCCCTTAATTTACCCCTGAAAATACCCCAAAACCATTCATTCGAATTCAGCGGCCGTTAATTTGTGAAACCGATCCCTTAATTTTCCCTTAAAAGTGGATATACGGCATGAGCATAAAATCCCTTAATCTTAAACATAAGGCATTCATTCAGGTTCTATTATTTAAGGTGCAAATTTGAAAAATGAGAGATTTAGTTTTACCCCTTAATCTGTGCACTTTTCCCCTGAATTTCCCTTAATTTCCTGGAAATTAAGGAGTTTGTTTTCGTAGTGTGTCAGAAAATACTGCATACAAGAGAAACTTCCACCGATCAGTCCATGGTGTTTGGATGTGTGTGAAACTGCAAGATGTTGGTTGAAGAGTGACTGCAGCTAAGAGGAGCTGCTCAAGTCTCCTGCATGGGTTTAAACGTTTAACATTAAGGGTCGGTTTCCCAGACAGGGACTAAACCTAGTCCAGGATTATGTAGTGCTGTGAATAGAGATTATCCATTGAAAATGAAAGGGTAGTCCAAGACTGGGCTTAATCCCTGTCTGGGAAACCGACCCTATATGTCTTAAAACCGGCATTTTTGACTTCAAACGACTTCCGAATTTATTGAGGACAAACTGTAGACAAAATGTGTTTTCAGTGTTTACACACAGGCATACTATAACTGAACACAATCCGACCTGTAGGAATGAGAACCGTGTGAACCTTGGACAAAGAAAAACAAAACCTCCAGATACGACTAGACGTTAAGTAGAAAAATGTGTTTGTCTTTAATCCATCCGTAACAGTCAAATAACCAGTAATAAAAAAAATAATGTGGAGTGACAGAGAACCACCATTACCTTTGGTGTCTGATCCAGAGCTAATATGCTCTTGTGGTGGAATGCAATCAAATCCTCACTGCCATAACCCAGTCTCAGTTGAGCATCCCCAGTTGGATTAAATCTTTTCTGTTCCAGCTTCATGATACAGACGAAATACCAGTATTGTTATGTTACTGCTACATATTGTAATTGTGGTGCTTTTTAAGGTATTAAAGGGCCGGAAACATCACTTTTCTGGAATTAAAAAGCCTTCAAGTCTGTAAAACATTGTTACAAATGGTACATTCACTCCCCACAACCATACAGTCCATTTATGGAAAACAAGCTACAAAAACAACCCATTTTCAAATCAGTTTTTGTGATGTCACAAAACCACATTTAAATATATCTCCTTATTCTGACTGCAGCAGTTTAGCCCCGCCCATTCATGCACTGATTTGCCAACATCTTTAACAGTTAAAAATAAGACTTTTGTTGGATTACATCAAAGACCTCGATTCCTCAGAACACCCAGTAACTCACCTGGAGCTGTGATTGGACGCCCTGTCAGAGGCTCATTTGCATATAGCAGCCTTCTGTGATATCAGTATTGCAGAGAAACATATGATAATAATCAACAGACGATATTTTGTGTAGACCTGTTTCATATTTGCTTTACCTGATTTCTGATCATACCCCTCACTAAATACATGGACAGAGCCATAGAGCACATGTTTATCAGATCTGGGGAAAATCACAACACACACAAGTTTCATTCCTTGCACCTCACTAATGTTAAGCCATCCTAAGTCTTACTATTAATACCATCGATTTCATAGGAAATGTCTACAGATCTTTTAGTTTTGCCTGGTGGTTACGGACTTTTCCCTGTGATTGGAAGGGCGTTGGTTCGAATACCAGGACTGCCAGTGGCACCACTGTGGTACCCTTGAACAAGGTACCGTCCTCACATGCTACTCCCGCACAAACTTTTCACAAAAGTTGCCCCTGTGATCGGAAGGTCATGGGTTTGAATCCCGTGAAGGTCACTGGGAGTTACCCGTCATCAGACGGTTGTGGGTTTGAATCCCAGGACTGTTCGTGGCACCACTGAGGTACCCTTGAGGCAGGGATCGTCTCCACACACTCCCTGACCCCCCACTGCTTCACTTGGTGATAGAGTTATGCAGAGAAAGAATTTCACACTATGCTGTGACGTGATTGTCAGGGGCCACTTTACCTTTTCTACGTTCCCTGGTTTCTGCTGATCTGTAGATCACAACCTCACCAACTATACAGAAAGAGCTACCAAGCACATGGCTGTCAGATCTGGGGAAATCAAAGCACACACAAGTTTCATTCTTTGCGCGGCCCTAATGTAACGATTTTCCAAACTCTTTAATATCACCGACTTCGTGAGAAATGCTGTCTACACATCTCACAGCCTTGCAGGACGAACAGTGTGTAAAACGGATTGACTGTGCTGCACTGCTGCGTTCCAGAAACGCAAGAACGCACCGCGTAGCGTCGCTCCAGACTCTGCGTAAATCCCACGCCGTGTGCGGTGCTCGAGCGCTCAGAAGGATTTACAGCCCTGGAACGTGCAGAGAGCAGTTCCTGCAACTATTCTCCACCTTTAGGTCCTGCAGGAGCTTCTTGAGGTTCCCGCACCTTTTCTCCACCTTTAGGTCCTGCAGCTTTTCTCCAGCTTTAGGTCCCGCAGTAGCTTCTTAAGGTTCCTGAGATTTTTTCTCCACCTTTAGGTCCTGCAGGAGCTTCTTGAGGTTCCTGCACCCTGGCTGCTCCTAAACACGGCTGCATGAGCTCCAGAGGCGATTAAGAACAAGAGCTCGACCTAAGCGTGCTCCAAAGTTTGCACCAGATCTCATGGACGTGGACGTGGACGTGGACGTGGACGCGGACGCGTGGCTCGTGCTCCCCGCGGGCCTGGTCACGCTGCTCGCTCTGCTCGTGGCTGCTGTGTTTTTGAAGAAAAAATCTGTCCTGAGGAGCTCGCGGGAGGAACAGGAGCCCACGAGGCCGCAGGGGGCGCTCGCGAGCTGCACGGGGCGCGAGAACACTGCACGCTCTCAGGTGAGGCTGGGACAGGTGAGAACAGGTAAAGCTGATTTGTTTTTAGACTCTTCTAGTGGTCGGATATGACCCCCCCCCCCTTCCTTTCATACCAAATAATCAGATTTTTTAAAAAGGGGGCTGTGAGTGAATATGTGCAATTTTGAGCATAATTTGGGCCTTAAAAGTGCTAGAGCTGTGCAATATGGACCCAATATCAGTATTGTGATTTTACTGCTGTGGGTTGTGGTGATGCCTTGTGTTATTGCAATGTTTTAAAGGGCCCAAATCATCACTTTTTTGGAGTTATAAAAAGCTTAAAGTCTGTAAATATTAGACAATAAACTCTAGTCAGGTGGTTAGGGAGTTCCCCCTAAAACCAGAAGGTCATGGCTTTGAATCCCAGGCCTGCTAGAGGCACCACTGAGGTATCCTTGAGCAAAGTACTGTCCACACACACTGCTGCCATAAACACGCAATGCTGTGGTCAGTAAGAGAGGTGGATGTAAATACTGTAGATAAATAAAAATTACAGCTGAATAGTGAAAGTGACCATTCTGTCATACATGAAGACACCACAGCACAAAATAACTTTCCTCTATTTAACCCAGCGAGGAACACAGCACCCGGGGAGCAGTGTGTGGGGACGGTACCTTACATAAGGGAACCTCAGTGGTGCCACTAGCTGTCCTGGGATTCGAACCCACGACTCAAACCACTAGGCCCCCAGCTGTGCTTTGGAGTTGTTCTCTATACCTGTTATTGCATGTAATAGTAACAGAAGTAGAGATATTGCACATAATAATAAAGATGTAGCACCGAATGATAATGATTTAGCACACAGTTAGAAACTGCCCTGAAACTGCTCAGAGATTTCAGTTCAGAAGTTAATAACTAACCGACTTCCCCTTTCCTGACTGTGTGGTGGTCAGGAACCAGGTCCAGGAGATGAAACTGAGTCACAATCCAGAACTCATACAGCCCAAAACCTGGAGTGGGACCCAGGGACCTCCCAGCAAACAGCTGAGGACAGGAAATGTGAAACTGTGGCAAGGAACGAGTCTGGAGACGCTCCTTCAGGTACTCCTTCAGTCATTAATGTGTGACTAGCATTTCCTCATCTGGTTAAGAGATGCGTTTTACCACTGAACCACGAAGGGTTTTGGGGTCAACTCGCTTGGGCGGTCTCTTACCAAGCCATTTATGGGTAAGGACAGCTGGAAATGGTTGGAGCGAACCACTCTCTTCCAAAAATGGGTGTGAAAAGCGCATTGGTTGATTATTTTGAATTAAACCACAACAAACAGTGACGCGTCTTTTTATAACTGACCTGAGCTTAAGGGTGTTTTCACACTTGGTCCATTTCAGCCCTTAAAGCGAACTCTGATCAATTACTCAGCATTTTTTCCGTATATGTGAACACGACAAACAAACTCTGTCCCCTCTGATGCGGCCTCAGTCCGGTTCTCTTTCAGTCCGCGGCACGGTTCGGTTAAACCCGCGCGTTATGAACACAAAGCGTTCCGGGTTCGCTTCGACAGTTTTCAACCTCACGCCTCGCTGTAGGTAGATCATGTGGTACAGCGCCGGGAAACCATAATATGTCCATGCGGGAAACACAGTAAAGAAATAAACTAATACATACGAATAAACAAATAAATTATAATAATAAAAAAATAAAAACCTAATAAATAAATAAAGGGATCTAGAGATTTTTGTCAAGATGTCTGCCAAGTCACTCAGACTAGTTGAAGAAAAGTAGAAGCAGATATTTGTGGAAAATGTAGAAGTTTGGTAGAGATTTTAACCGTCTGCTCTTATGGAGAAAAAATACTCAAGAAAGGGGATCGTGAAGAAACGGCGGCGGCAGGTTGGAGGAGGAGCTGGAAGTGTGAACAGAAAAAGAACTGAGACCCTTCTGAGCTGAAGTGGAGCAG
>JBBJLS010000109.1:41700135-41714231 GCA_037577275.1 Bryconaethiops microstoma
GAACCGAACCCAGAGAACTCGTCAGTGACGTCCTGGATCTCCTTCACGTTTCTCACAGAGTTAAAGATAAATTTGTTGGAGTCGTAGAAAAAACTCCCACTGAAATTTATCTTCAGCCCAGACAGACAGTCGAGCTGGAGCTTCATCCACTTCCCAGGTGTTGGTTGCGTCTCCATTGTTTGTTTGTTTTTGTGTGGACAGTGAAAACAATAGTCTCTTTCCATGTTGTGATGACATTTCGACCAATCAGAAAGCAGTGATACAGTCGGCTCGGCTGCAGTCCATTTTTGGCCCTTCATGTGTCATTTCATTTGTAATGGAAAAACATTTGTTCACGGTACAGAACGGTTCCATGTAAAAGTGCTACTAGAGAGATCAAGGAGTTTACTGTTATTAATTCAAGCCCAATTGATGGATAAATGTACCATCAATTGGGCTTGAATTGATGGTACATTTATCATGTTGATCCTCATGTGGGATCTGAGACATGTACAGTACTGTGTAAAAGTCTTGAGAAAATTATACTTTAAAGCTGTTTACTGGGCAGTTAGAGTTAAAACGCTAATATTACAATAAATACAAATAACATTTATACACTAAATATTGGTTTTATGTACAGCAAAGTGTTCTTTCCAGACCTCTTTCCTCACAGAAGCCCAGCATTACTTGTAGCTCCATCATATCCCTGGTTTGGCTCTTTTTGCTTCATCAGATTATATTAGGCATGTTTCTTAAAGACCTTTATAAATCCAAACAATGACTGGAGACACAGAGCAGAAATCTAGAACCGGACCTTCCAACCAGCTCACAAAATATCAACTACTTTAAAAAAAAGAAATCTTGATGAAATCTTTATTCTGCTTTCATGTCTGTTTGCATTCACTCTAATGTTCTCTAATGTGTTTTTTGCTGCCAGAAAAAAACCCAATGCTGATATAAATGGCTTCAAGCTATTTGCATAGGTGCCTTTGCACAGTACCATATGTCTTAGAACAGTGTCTGGAAATGCCAAATGCTCCATTATGGGCTTGCTGTAGGTCTACTGATAGAAAATGCATTTGCTCACACACACACAACGGCGCTAAACATACAACAAATAACTATTTCAGTCTTAAATTGAGGCAATTAACTTACTTTATGGAATGTAGGCGTCAGCTCCGAGTGGAATCTTCCCTTTTACTGGTCCTAGATAATTAGATGTGGCAAAAACAGACACTATAATACATTTTCAGATCAGCAGAAATATATTCTATATATTGCTGAATAGAAGGTTTGGTACCACTTTACAATAGGAATACCCTTATAAAGGTTGTTAATTAGGTTGTAGACAGTCTATAAATAATTAATAAGCAGTTATAAACAAGTAATAACAGTTGTCTTACATTGATACAGGCTCACTGTTGGGAAGATCTGGCGTTTTAATGCCAGTAGCATGTTAATAAAGACCTGATGGAGTTGACAGTTTAACATTCTGCCTGAGAAAGAGACGAGATAAACTCAGCAACCAGCAAGATCTGAGATCTTCCAAACAGTGAGCCTGCATCAATGTATGGCAACTGTTATAACTTGCTTATAACTGCTTATTATGGATTTATAACTCTCTACAATCTCATTAACAACCTGATTATACATAATTTATAAATGCTTTATAATGGCAGCCTTATTGTAAAGTGGTACCAAAGGTTCTTTGATTTGCAAAATTGTGGAACCTTTTTTTTTTTTTTTTACCATATAGAGCAGCTTTTCCTTGCATTTTCTAAAGAACCAGCAGTTTCTCCACCATAGAGAAGAACCTTTTAACTGTGCAAAGAACATTTTAAAGATTCACACACCACATCAGAGCAGGGCAGAGAGGTTCAATGACGTTATGTGCAAAATTGCAGATTTTTGGTTTATTATCTGAGAACTGAGAACTGGGCCAGTGCTGGTGTGGAGTCAGTCAGGGTACAGACCCAGTTCCTTATGCTAATCTCTTTCGCACACACACACAAACACACCCTTGAGGAAAACACAGGAACCCTACATATACACACATTGACATTTTCAATATCTTTCAGCAATGGGATTATTTGTTTGCTTCTCCGCCTTCATTATTCCTTCATTTTGACCCCACTGTTTCTGAATATATATCCTAAAGCAGGTTATTTTTCTCCCACCAGACGTCATCTCACACTCGGAAGGGCCAGACTGACGATCTCATGAAATTAAAATGATCACTAAAACTCCTAATTATATCCTACAGTATTAGTAATAAATTTCATTAACAAGTTTAAAACCATCTGACACAGAGCTACAATCAAACCTTAAGTCTGGAAAATGGATGAACGGGTTTGTTTGGTGATAAAAAAAAAAAAGTTCTCCAGATGAAATAATAGAAATGATCACAATACTGGTCGGAAAATGATCACAATTAGATATTTCATCCCGATCCGTCATCCTGATTCGTGTAAACGAAATTAAGGTTAAGTTTAATTTACATTGAGGATTAGTATCTAGATTTTGGGTTTTGGTTAAGAGTTAGTGTTTTGCATTCGGGTGAATTTAATAGGTTTTAGATATTTAAAAAAGTTAGATGAGTTAAATAAAGTATATTATAGTTGACTATTTGCAGTAGGCTATCAAATGGTGTCATCAATCAACTTTCTCTATATAATAACTATTACGGACCGTGTCAAAACCTATCAAACTTCTTACCAGTGATTAAGAGACTTTCAGAAAATGGTTAAAATCTGCTGTTTAGAGTAGTTTTAGCGCACATATGACCTTATTGGTCATAGTAAAATCTACCAGTAAGTATAACTGGACCTTTTTACAGGCAAAAGTTATCTTAATTTTTTGCTTAAATCTTACTTTATTGCAAAATAACATTAGAAATGGATTCAGATCAGCACTTGTCATTGACTGGTTTAACCTGACTACCAATAAAATACCACTGAAATGTGAAATACTTCAGTATTCTATGTATGCATTTCTTGATCAAAAAAGCTTAGTACACCAACAGAATAAACATGCATCGGTGAGACAACATATAAATAATAATAATAAAAAAATCACATTATTAATAGTGCAGAGTGGGTTAAAAAGCAGCAGTAATGTTTTTTTTTTTTTTGCGTTCATCTTAAAGGTTGAAAATTCTCAGCTGCTTCCGAAAACTCTTGACGGTTCTATGCGGTAACATGTGATTAGAGGCAGTGAGAATCTGTCCTTTAACCTCTAATTAGCTTTCCACTCGGGCAAGGGCACTGTTCTCACCCCAGAAGGTCCTTAAATGGCAATAATTAGCATTCGTAATGCTGCAGCAGCGCTTCGTCTGGGTGCTCTTGGACGCAGGGAAACACGACAGATTGAGGGTCCAAACAAACAGCACCCGCACAGCTCTCAATTGTGGAAGGAAGCAGAGGTAATCATCCACACACTGATCCCTATGTGGGGGCACTCCTGCTCCAAGAAATTGCTTTGAGAATGGCACTCAGCACAAGGCCAACACACACACACACACACACACACACACACACACACACACACACACACACACAAAACCTCAGACAAAAGCTTCCTTTCCCTCACCACCAGGTCACTGTAGTTTAAGATCTAACTAAAAGGTGGAACGCTCGTGTTCTACATCTCCGTCCCCTCGAGATCCCGAGATCCAGATGGTTCTACAACGATCCTCCCTCTCAAATCTTCACCTAAATTAAAAGGGACCTCTTACAACCCTGCCGCATGTTCTTAGCTTTTGCAAATTTTTAATTATTTGTAAGTAACATAATTAATTCACCTCCAAAGGAACACGACAAACATAAGGTTAGTGCCGTCATCTGCGATTAAGGGCTGATTCTGCGACCTTGGTCGGGTCTGTCACCCCACCTGATCCCTGCAGTGTCAGCAGAGCTCAGTGCCAAGTGAATAGGAAATGTGGGCCCGTACACAAAGTCGGGACGGGAGACTGACAGCTGGAACCTTAATGTCATTGCAAATAAAGGCGAGCAACAAGAACTGGCGTTTGAAAACTACGGCTTGGTGAAGTAATCCAACATGTACGTCTTATCCCTTAGATGCTGAATTTCTTACACTAAACAAGTGTAATTATATATACTTATATAATTACCCAAACGCATTGCATTTTCGTTTTGGTGTATATAAATATATGTCAAATTTCATCAAATTCGAATAATAATAAACGTACCTATTTTTCTATTAACAAGTCCTCTGCTTGTTTCAACGAGCTATGAGTGACTCTTTTCAGTTCGAAGTTGGACGCTTGGTAAACTGAAGTATGTGATAAAAATGAATGAACATTGTCCATAAAGTGTCAGCCCTGCTGTCAGGAGATTGTGGCCGGGCGCCCAAGAAAGGATAATTGCCTTCGCTCTCTCTGGATGGGTAGGATGGTCCTCCTCCTCCCTCACTACTCAGCACAATTTGAGCCAGTGCAGGTGTCTGTTAGCTGACTTAACTGAATTGGAAATTATCGTTCTCCTCCAAGTGTGTTGGAACTGTCCAGTGATCTAGCACTGCCTGATAAAATGTGCTAGATGTCTCCATTCTTGGTTTCGTCACGTGATACGAGGAGACCATGTAGGTAGAAACTTACTGTGTGTAATGACTGGGTTGGAATCAGAATGTATTTGCCAGTCCAAAGGATTAATAAACAAAACGAAACACTAACATAAATCTAACTTCAAGACAGAAACTGTCGTTATCAAGGACACAAAACAGGGCAGGTCTCACAGCTCTCACAGAGATTCCACAGCAACTAACTGAGACACAAGGTCGTATGTGCATTCCTGTACTGATGTCTTTAGCCACCCCCGTTTCTTTATATTTTTCTTTAAATCACCTTGACACAAATATCAGCAAGGTCTGTCGAAATGTCTTATCTTTGTCATATTGAGGAGATTAAATGAAAGAAATGGGAACGAATGTTTTACGGCAAAGTGTCTAAAGGCACACGGAGCCTAGATAAAGGAGTTCCAACCACTCAGCATTCAGCACCACCAGTATACTGATCACCGCCTGATCATCTGGAATCATCTGCTCCTGTTTCTTCACTGGTTCAGGACTTCGGTTAGATGCTCTTTGTTCTGCTTGAATGATTCGTACGTAGGTCACTGAACAGACAATGGGAACACCTGGGCAGGGGAGGGGACAAGGACAAGACACAGGTGAACCAGATAACAAGAAGGCGGGGCTAAGGCGGAGTCTAAGACCCAAACAAAGACAAACTCACATGAAACAGGGACACATGGCAAAGGTAAACAGCAACATAAACATTCAAGACACAGGGACATTTTTAGAGGTTCATGTGGCTAAAGCATAGCAAACAAATGGGTATAAACAGATGATTGGGGGACGTCATAAAACAACTGAGCAATGAACGGAGAGTGAGGTCTGGAGGCAGGGAAGCTTTGACGTCATTTAAGGGCCGGCGAAACCACATACCATGTTTGGCTACATGGGTTATCGGAGGTGGCTTTATCGTCGGTGTTCAGTTTCCCAGAAAAAATAGGTGCCGACTGGCGCTGTGAAGGTTAGATAGTCAAGTGATGTCCACTCCCTGGAGCTCTGATTACTCTGTGGCCTCTGACTAGATTAACATTAATTACGAGAACGCGTGGGGAGATGATAGCCCGGCAGAAGGGACAGAATAATGGAGTGCGGCGTCGGTGTCAGTGATTTCTTCGATGCTTATTTATGCTTTATTTTTCCCCAGTTGTTTTTTCTTAATAATATTGGATGACAAGATGTGCACTTAGAGTGCCAAGACAAATAAGCACGACAAAGAAAAACAGCCCCTGTCTAATTGACTCGGCCTATTCATTAGACTATTCCAACCCTACAACAAATTGCTTGGGGGATTCCTTAAGTCCCTGCACAATCACACACTTTGACTTAAGCAAAGGCATCAGACAGGCATCTGTACTGCAAGGAGCAAATAGGAGGCCTACATAAAATGTCACATCACAGAGAGATCAAGGAGTTTACTTATATAGCTGTTATTAATACAGGCGGAATAGATTTATGAATGTGCAACCTGTCGATCCCTGTGTGGGATCTGAGACATGTATGGCCTAGAACTGGAAATCTGGAAATGCCAAATGTTCCATTATGGGCATGCTGTAGGTTTGCTGACACACACAATGCTGAATGCATTCGCTCACGCATTACAATGACACTGAACATGCAAAAATTACTATTTCAGTCTTTAAGTTGAGTAATAAGTTTGTTTTATGGAATGTAGTTTGTCGGCTCCAGGCAGAATCTGCCCTTTTATTAGGATCAGATTCTGTTTCTAAATTTATAATCAATCTCTGCGGCGACGTGGTGAAAACAGATGCTATAATATATTCTCGAAGCACAAGAAGTGCATATTCTTGGCAAAAAGGGTTCGGTATAGTACTCATAGAACCTTCTTTGATTTGTAAGATTGGCGAATATTTTTTATTAAAGTTTCTCCATCGTTTAGAAAAACAAATAAACCGTGTTAAAAACTATTGAAACATTGAAACGTATTTTATTCAGTGGCCATGCTTATGAAACATTTACAAAAGTTTTATTAAATACCCGTTTCTTAAAGGGTGTAGTTAATTTGCCAGACAAGAAGAGGAGTTCCCAATCTCAGTACTGAAAAAAATATTAAAAAATGTATATTTTGAATTCCAACTCTGCACTTATAATATTAGAATACTGCAAATGTAAATGACAAAAACATTTTTAAAAAATACAATTAAAATTCAGAAAAGTCTGCCAATAAACAATTAAGTGATTGGCATTTAATTAATTTGTAGACTACATTTCTACAATGTCTTTAGTTACTTTTAATATTAAAATCACCTTGACTTTATGGCCCACACTGCCTTTATCAGATGTGCGTCAAAAGAAAAAGACCTTTATAGGCTATGATTTTATTCAGGCCAAACGTTAATGTGAATTTAATTGATTCCGTCCTCAGTCTGGTTTATTCTCGATCAGTATTGGATAATACCTCTGACTGGAACTGCATTAATACTGTTTGCACTAATGTTGCATCTGTAAAAGGCCCAGTATTTTGTTTCAGGTTCATTAATTATTGGGGACGGGACTGAACTGTATGTACAAACCATTTCCACAACATGTTTAACGACCATTGTTTGGGGTTTTAAATACATGTAAATAACAGATGTGACCTACTATAGGACCACATGATTAACTGCCAAATGACCATCAGACAGCCTTTGCAACTTATATTACTATATTGCATGAGTATATTACATTTTCTTTGACGCCTGCATCTTCAGTCCTGTAATTTTCACCATCATTTTGTGGGAAATCTCGGAAGATGTGATTGTTATTTATGAAGGTCTTTGTATGAAGCCGGCATTGTGGTGCAGGCGGGCAGTTTGGCAGTAAATGGCTGTGTAAGGAAGGGGGTGGAGGCTGCTGTAGCAGGGAAATGCGTCGCTTTCTGGAGCTCGTTTGTCATCCTGAACCCGATGCTGTGGCGAGGTGAAAAGGTCTCCAACTTTGTTAAATGAGCTCTGAACTTCATCGGCGACCGGTGGGCTCTCCGCAGCAATCAGAACCGCGTCCTGCCTTCCTAAGTAGGTTTCCATTGAGCTCTGTGTCAGCTGAGTGGGGAAAAGATTAAAAGCTGCGTCTAAATGGTGCTGTCAGACGACCTCTCGTGTCCTGAATTCCTGTCATTGCCGTGTCGTCCTTGAGCGCAGTTCCAGATCACATGCAGCTTCATGTTTGTTTGCTTTTTATTATTGATGACCTTCTTAGTATATGTAGTTTGTAAGATTTTTTAAATAAAATGACAGAATCACACTCTCAGTCAACCAATCTACAAATCAATCAATCAATCAATCAATGAATCAATGTCTTTATTTAAACGTACAGTACTGTGACAGTGACCCTCGTTTACAATGTAGCAGAGCATTAGAATAAGGAAGAAGGGCACGGAGAAGAGCAACAAGCCTAAAAAGATCAAAAGTAGGAACATATCAAATCAGCAAAAAAAAAAAAAAACTAAATAAAATAAAATGTAATCAATTGAACTATTGAATTTTCCATTTCAGAATAAACATATAATTAAGGAATTAATCAAATAAACAACTGAACAAAAACTGTAATTAATTAAACAAAACTGATAAAGACACATGAGAAATAATCAACCAAAATCCAAGCTAGTCCCCGTCCCTGCATACTGTGACAGCTGTGAGTCTTTCAAAAGCAATTTTCTTCATTGCTGACATGAAGAAAATTGCTGCTCCTGGAATCATGTCCTGAAGCGTTAGTCAGTGTACAGGACAGACCTGCATGCTTTACCATACCAGTGTGTTTCCTGTGGGTCTCTTTTGTTGTAGCACTACTGTAAATGGCCCCTTCGAACCATGCAAATCCACTGGCTTGTAAAAAGTCTTTTTGTATGTCAGTTTACCATTTCTTGTCAGAGTAAGCAATTCTTGGCCATGCTGAGCGATGAACCCAGCAGACTCTCTGGCAAAGGGATGGGTAGCCTTTAGCGCCACCACCCTGTAGAGTCAGTTACAAGTCAGACATTCACATGAGATATTTATTAGGACCACACATTCAGATTTTGAGCAGTATTTTACAAGACGAATAGGATGTTAGGTAGGTAACCTGGTAGTCGATTACTCATGACCTTCCCTAGTCACTGCTATTGCTATGGTAATCACATTGTGAGACTGGAATTGCAGTATAATGTGGGTCTAAGAATCTGCTGTGCTCGTCATTGTTGTGCTGTCAAGGACAGGCCAGAGGCTGTGATGCCGTTTGGTTTCTTTAGTCCAGTTGACATGGGGTCACTCTTTGAACTTCTGATGCATATCAAATGTTTTCCCCCGCACACTGCAAACGAAAAATCTTATCAGAATATGAATGTTAGGTCCCGTTATGATAACATCTCTAAGCACAAAAAAAACAATCAGCTAAGGAAGAAGAATGGGTTTGATTTTAGGCAGCCCTGCTCTCTAAAGACTGCCTTCATGTGTGCGAACTGGTGCCTGAGGGTTGTGCTATATGGCAGAGGGTGGATGAGTTTATATACCAGGGTACTTATGTTATTCTGTTAGATGAAGTAGGAAAGCCTGCATGAAGCACTCTGCATGCCACATGCTTTGCTTTTGGAGCTCATACAAGCACAATGTTAATCCTGACATGGGTCATGGTTTTTATTCCGCCCCCACCCTCCTTTCTCTCTTTATCATCTAAAATTGATGGCAAATCCCCTATGGCCTTTTCTCATGGAAGAGCAGAAGCTTTGAAGTTGGAGAAGTCCTCTGAAATGCCCTCAGGCATCTCCTTCCTGGGGCTACTACTAGCACACTCCCCGTCTTTCCTTTGTCTCGCTCTTGACTGCTCTTGAATTTGGAAAGTTTTTTTTTTTTTTTCCCCACTCTGGCGAAGACCAAACAGTAAATAAAACTTCAAACGCAAGGGCAAGTGCATTCATAATCATTTAATCAGAGATCCTGGAACGAGGTGGAGATGGCATGGCTGTCACTGCAGTCGTCCAACACTCCAGTGAGATCTGAACATTTTCATTTGCAGTATAATGGTGCTCGAGCCATTAAGTCATGAGTTTCACATCTTTTTTCACTTTTATGTGTTTGCCATATGGCCTTATCTATCAAACGTAATCCAATCACAGACATGTAAAAAGATGTCCAGGATCCGTTTCCATGGATGTAATTGTAGAGACAGAGAATCGCTGGTGTGAGACACTTTTCGTAGAGACTTCATAAACAGAGTAACAGAAATACTACATGAAATACTCAAACCTACCGACTGTTCTATTAGAAACACCTACCACATGCAGATTTAGAGTTACTGACTGCAGCCCACCTGCTGCCACAGCTTATTAGACACCTTCTACCCAGTTAATGACTGGCAAGGGACCAACATAAGACCACCAGTGAGCAGATGTTATTGTGGATTATTCTCAGCCCAACAGTAACTCAGTAAGTTTCTTTCTACCAACACAACTCATGCGCCCTCACCTCTACCACACTGGTATCAGTGCTGGGCCGAGAATGGTCCACCATCAATATAAATATCTGGTCAGTGCTGGCGCTTTATTCTTAGCAAACGGTGGAAGAAAACCTTTAGATTTGTAGCAGCATCGTGGCGCTTTATAGAGCCATGTTTGAAAATACAAACTCTTTAAAGTCTGCCATTATGAAAACAAACCCTTTCACGTGAAAAGAACAATTTTAAGCATCCAAATGGTCTTTTCAGTAGTGATGATAATAGACGATAATGGTGATATTCAGGAATTCTTCTGTAAGGGTGTGAGAGAACTGACCTGATTCCTCTCCTTTACACAATTCGCAAACACATTGAAGTCCTCTGCCTTAAACAACTTTTAACCTAACTACTACTGTAAATACACGTTATTTATTATACACTGTCCAGTTTGTACAATATATATATATTTGAGCAATCATTATTTATTACTGTCTACCTCCATTCTGCATTATCGCAAACCTGATGCCTCTGTGACGGTCATGGTGTGACCGCACACAAACAGTGTTGCTTTTGTTACCTTGTACATGTATTCACACCTCTGTGCCCACTTCTAATGCCAGTATTTGTAGATAGACTCACACTTACTTGTCAAATGTAAGTGACAAGTAAGGGGGGGGGGGGGGGGTGTTGGAAGTTGGACAAACTGATGTGCTTCTGCTTAAAGAAATACTGTTTAGTTAAAAAGGTGATTATGTTTGTGTATCAGGGTCTGTTTGTGGAGTATATGTTTTTGGTTAATGTGGGTACCCCTTTGTTTTCTGTTAGATGGTGCTGACCACCTGAATATATGTCGTCCGGTCCTGTGTATTGGCGTGTATTGGGGTGTATTTGCGTGTATTGGGGTGTATTGGCGTGTATTTGGGTGTATTGGGGTGTATTGGGGTGTATTGGCGTGTATTGGGGTGTATTGGGGTGTACTGGGGTGTATTGGGGTGTATTGGCATGTATTGGGGTGTATTGGGGTGTATTGGGGTGTATTTGGGTGTATTGGGGTGTATTGGCGTGTATTGGGGTGTTTTGGGGTGTATTGGCGTGTATTGGGGTGTATTGGCGTGTATTGGCGTGTATTGGCGTGTATTGGGGTGGTGTGTTTGTTGTGTGAAGCCCTGACACTGCTGATCATTGTCCTGTGTTGAAATTAGAGGCTAGCAGTCTGGAAATTTTTTGTAATTTTTTATTTATACCTTTTGATTTGCCAGTTTACTTCCTACATCTGCATACTAACTAGTGTTTGACTGTACTCAGGGACACTCCAAACCTTAAATATATATATATATTTTTCACTCTCACTCTGACTCTGAGTTTTATGGCCATACCCGCAGGTGGTATCCCAGCTGGGTCCATCACAGCCTCCACTGTGCAGTATTTGTCATTATATTGTATTCACTCAATCATCAACTGCACTGATTGTTGTCTCTTGTCATTGTTTGGTTGGTTGTGTTCGTGCGTACGCCATGATCCTGGAAGAATGTCGTTTCATTTCACTGTGTACTGTGTTTATGGCTGAAATGACTATGAACCTGCTTGACTTTACTTGACTTGACTGCAGCAAAAGGATACAGTCAGTATCTGTATACTTGCAAAGTGTGGTAGATGCCTCTAAGAAAATTTCCAGTCATTAGTAGTGAGTAGTTTATGTGATGTGATATTTTTGACGCCGCCTGTGGGTGTTCTGACATCGTGTTTATCCACATTAATGGATGTCTGGTCTGACAGAACTGTAGGTTAAAGTTAAGGTTACTGAGAGCACGGTTATCAAGCTGGAGGCATCAGAAAGGTGATCAACCTGCAAACTGCTATGAAGCAGTGACACAAAATAGGTTCTACGGTACCAGAAAGATACAATAGTCTATATTTGAATCCCTTTTTGGTGCTATGTAGAACAGTGTTAGGCAAACTGTTAAATAACCTTAATAAAAAGATTATTTCTTAATTGTTTTTTTTTTAATTAGAATTTTTTTGTTTTTTGAAAAGCAAAGAACATTCATACCTTCAAATGGCTGTCGAGGCAGTATGTAGTCATTTCCTTTACCGAAGAACACGTTTTCAGAGTGTGAAGTAATGACGGCGGGGGTCCATGCGGTGGGATCTCGCAGGTGCTGAACGTTCTGTGAGACGGCGATTAGGGCGATTTGGGCGCTGGCCTGAGCTCAGCTGGACATTTTTCAAAGGTGTTTTTATTTGAGTTTGTGAACTATAGGTATGATCCACACTGCGAACCTTTCTGTTCCCCTGTTTCCACTGATGGAATAAACAAGCAGTGTTCCTTTCCCTTGTCCTTGACCCTTCAGAGCAGTGGAAGGTAATGGCTACTGATAGGTTGGAAATGGCTGCTGGGGATTGAAGTGAATAGTTTGTGGAGCCTTCATTGGGGAGCTCTCAGCCTTCTGTGAGTGTAGAGTATCTGTTTCATTACTGGCATCTCTGGTTCACAGTGGAAGAGGTGAGAAAGAGAGAGGGAGAAAGAGGGGAGAGTGTAACCATGTCTGGGAAATGACCCTCACTATAGGAGGTGTCAGACAGAGACAGACGAGTCTGGAGTCTGCGACTCTTAACACTTCGCCGCCACATTTAAACGGACTTTTGCCTTTGTTAGTTCTCGCTCTTGCTTCTTAAATTCATATGGCGAAAGTGATGTTTGTACAATCGAGCATCCTTACGAGAGCATCAGTGTTTAATTCATGACCGTGATTGGCGTTAACTTCGGTTCAGTGAATAAGTTACAAACGATCATTCAGCGAATGCAGATTCAGATAAGCAAACTAACCCCTCTGGATTTATTTAACACAGAAGTGCTGTTCACAGTTCATTCCCAAAAGAGATGGGCATCCTTGACATGGATTCAGCTAATTTAGGTTGAATATACATCATAAATTATGTTTATTTGTGATCACAATGAATTAGTGGTTGAGTAATGTATTGAAAAAGAAAAGGAAACACATACAGGGCTTATATCAATCCATTATATCCAAAATCTACATTTCTTTTTTTAAAGAATTGGAAAATAAGTGTCACTCAGTGTAACGTGTTTACATTTCGTGATGAATGTACCAACAGAAATGGTCCCGAATTGCTTGGAACAAATCCCAATAACTCACATTTGGGTGTAACATTGTTTTTATTTTCTCGTTTAAAGTTATAATTTAGTTAATAGGGGTCGGACCTGCACTGTTACAGATTCTCTTCATCTTAGAAAGGAAACTGGGTTTATTTCACATATTTTCTTTTATGTGCCAAAAACTTTCCAATGCTTGAGAGGAATAAAAAGCTGCAGTTCATGAAATAAATGTATAAGTGGTAAAAAAAACCAAAAACCTGTGTTGTTTTAAAACTTTTGACTGGTAGTTTATCACAGATGATTGGCAAGTTAAATGAAAGTGAGAATGCTCAGAAACAGCACGGCTTCAGCTATTCCCAGAGCTGCCGTCCTCTCCTCGTCTCCATCCTTCCTAAAACGTGACCAACAGTGCAGCTACAGCTGCTTTCAGTGATGATGAATCAACAGCAGCTAATTGGTTTGCTTTCGCAACATAAAGATACCGTAGGTGTTCTTATTTTGTCATTACTGCAAACTTGGCAAGCGCATGATATTATGCTCCAGCTAACACAACAGCGAGCTCGTAATTATGAGTGTCATTCATTACTTGTGCTGCTGAGAACCGGAATGCCTCCAGGAGACCTTGGGCTCTGTAACTCTGAAATGCTTTAGTGCTAGGTGTTTTGAAATGCTCTGTTTCTCTGTCAAACAACACCAGTCCTGTGAAGGTCACCAAAGGATTTCTTATTGTATCGACTGCACGTTTGTGCTTCAAGCACCTCCAAAATGTAGAGGGAATCACTTTTCCTTTTCTTTTGAAAGCTGTTGACTAGACCCATTTATTTGTTGAATTTTTGAAATGCGTGATGAGCTTAAATCTCACTCTCATGTGCAGCACTGCGCAAAAGTACTGTTTAGTCACCCCTCGTTTCTTCATATTTTGCTTCCAAAGACTTTCTTGTATGTTAATGTGTTCTTGAGGAACAGTTCTCCAGGCTTCCTGAAGGACTTTCAAAGTCTCTCATTT
>JBBJLS010000109.1:41722349-41732696 GCA_037577275.1 Bryconaethiops microstoma
GCAGACATGGATTAACTAAAATAAGAAACCCAGAATACATTGATTACCCAAAAGAAAGTATAAATGAAAGAAAATAAGGACCATATAAAAAGAAAATTATGACCATATAAATTTTCCCCGACACACTAACTATTAGGCACTTGCCTATTGCAAATTTGTATATCATTGCTTTTAATTGAACTGAAAATGATTACATACAGTGTTGAATGTCAGTAGCTACAAGTGTTTCTTCTCATCTGTATCTTTTTGGTGAGGAATGTGTCTAATGATATTAAGACACTTAAATATGAACAACGTGATGGTGTGATGTGTTCAGATGAGTCACTCTTATCTGGCGCAAACAGTTTGAGACTTTTGAGTAAATTTAGGTTAATCCAGGAGCAGTATCAGCTGGTGGAGCACCTCATATTTAACCGCTGGCCTACATAACGTCAGCCGCCGCCTCTGAACTACTCGGTCTTGCGTGAGTCATTTGGACAGCCTGTTCGCTGAAGTTCTCTATATTGACTGTTCAGTTCTGCACTCCTGCTGGATTCATGCGTATTTTCTCACACTTAGAGTTACAGCCTCCCTTATGCTGCCCGGGAGATCTGAAGGCGAATGTGAGTGAAGATACTGTAGCAAAGAAAAATGTATGCACTTTATTGATGGGTGAGTCAGTGCAGTAAATTGCTGAGTGCTTTTTATAGGTGTGTGTGCTGGACAGTAGTCATTATCATGTATTGAGCTTCCTTCTGGGATTGTAGTCATTTGTAATGACCTGGGGGCTGCAGCAAGTAATAGTTTGAACTGATCCTTGTCATCATCTCAGAAACAGTCCTGGAAATGGTTGATTTTTTTTGTTTCGCGTTCACCAGTACCTCAAACTGGCTTTGTGTTATGACTTAAATTTGACAAGCAAGTGAACGGCGTTGTTAAATCAAGCTTTTATCATCTTAGGCTTTTAGCCAAAGTGACACATTTTTTACCTTTGAAAACTTTTGAACAGGTTGTTTATGCTTTTATATCTTCATGGCTAGACTGTTTGATTGGATTGGATTGGATTGGACTTAACAATGACTACTTTAATTAAGTCCAGTACTCAAAGCAGATTTGATGGCATATGCCATCAGAACATTAACCTCAGACTCCTCTACTCCTGATGCCTAAATCTAATTCACATAACTCTAATTAATGGACATGAACACTTCAGACTTTTGCATTTAGATTTGCGAAGTGTTTCTGTGGACTATCTCTGCATACCAAGCGATTGTTGCATCTTCTAATTCAATTTACTGCATCTGGTTTAAATATAAAAATATTTTTTAGATGTTAAAAATTACCATTCACCAAATTGCACATCCTTGCAACAAGTTGCACATTTTTTCTTCTATTTTATAGTATATATTTTTAGCTTATTTATATATGTGTATTCTGTGTATACACTGTAAAATCTGGATCCACACCAACTTGTCTCACTGTATACATGTATAAACCTGAGATGACAAAGTTCACTTTGACTTTGGCTTGAATTACCCTGCTTCTCTTTCTCCACTTTGATTCCTCGCCTCTTTTGTTTCGTTGGCAGATTCAGTTTGCCTTTCTGGACTCAGACTATTTGGATTCTACTCTTGGACTCAGTTCTTTAGTTTATGATTTGGAATTCTTTGCTAATCAGAATGCCTTTGGTTTTGGAGCTCTGCCAGTATCTATGTTTTGTATTCTGCTGATTTATAGAATAAATATTGCTGTTTTACTCTGTATTTGGGTCTATCTTGGCCTAAACCTGACATTCAAAGTGTTTTGTGCCTTTTTAGCTATTTGCAATGGCATCAATTTCTCTTCAGTTGTTGTAGGTCTCTTCAGGGCAGTGGGTGCATTTGGGAACCAAATTGAAATTTCAAACACAACATTTTAAGAAGGCATTTTTGTGTTATACATTTTACATGATCTCTAACAATATATCTGTAATATTCTTTAATACAGCGAAGTCAGCTAAGCTGTTTTTTTCCAACACCTATAAATTACTTAAATTATCAAATGTGAACTGTTTCAGGCCAAATATAAATTAATTAGGTGCAAGAAATCTTCCTGCTTAAGTGAGTTATCTATTTATTACCGTATTATTGTGATAATGTGATGTACTATTGCAGTCCCGATATCTTCCCTGTCTTTCCCGGAGCCTCTTCCATCTGCAATAGGTGAAGGCGCTGTACAATCCGGACAGTTGCCAGCACGTCGCAGGGCTACATACAGAGACACTCACCATTATCATCTTCATTTTTTATTTAAACTCAGGTTTACATTGAGGCAGAACCTTTTGTGTAACTGAGCATTACAGCAGCTGAGAACAGGATGATAACGAATGTAAAAGACTTTATTAAAAGAATGAATGAAAAAGTTTTAAAATAGTAAGAAAATAGGATGACAATAATGTACTATAAAATGAAACAAGTCAGCTAGTAAAACAATAATAAGTTCAAAGTTTGGAATTGTCACATCTGGTCCGTCTCAATCACGCCCCCAATGGGGCCCGTTGCCTGAGTATTAGGTGGTACACAGCCCTGGGCACATTCATGTGATGTCATAGGTTGTCGTGTGTGTGGTCGTTTGGTGCCTAGGCAACCCAGGTGAGAGCGTGGAGCTTCGTTAGCTCACTAGCTCGGTTGCTAGGTACCTAACGACGTGTGTACGTGAGTTTAAAAGTCCAGCCGATCCACAGAATCTTTGCGCGGTCACCCAAATCCATTCTGTGGCTCTGGTTCATGTTTATAGAAATATTGTATTACTCTTCATTCATGTGGTTATATTCACTAGTAGGGGAGAAAAGATCAAGCACACACAAAGGACTTTTCCTGTTGACGACCAGCGGACTCTCTAGTGGCAGTGGAGAGCTCTTTCTGCCAGCCGAGCAACATGAAGCTGGAACCTTTCGTTACACCTGCTGCTTGGTGTTTTGACTGTGTGCTTCTCCCATGTGTCCCTTTCCCTGTGTGTCTGCAGGCATGAATGCAAGAGCCCCTTCGCCTTGAGAGAGCTCCATGGAGTGTGGAGTAAGTGTACTGGCCCCTGAAGTCAGAGGCCTTGATAAGCTTCCGAAGAGTCAACTCTGCAGCAGAGTCCCCCTTCCAGTCTTCAGAGAAAGTTTCACTTGGAGTGAAGGTCCTTCAGAACTTTGTGTTCGAGTTTGTGATTTCTGTTCGTGTCCTCCGGAGTGAAGGTCCTCCAGTATCTCTGTGTACCTCTAGTAGTTAAACACTTGTTTGTGAGTGCAAGCCTCCATGGCGCTCTGAAACTTGGAGCTTGGAACTGTCCTTAACACTAGAACGGCGGCTAAATGGCTATACCTATAACGGCTGTGTGTGTCAATTGACGCAGTGCTCAGTTTCGCATAAGACGCTTCTTGATACGACGCTGCTGCAGTATGCTCGAGCGTTTAGTCCTGCAGCCTGCTGGCATACATCCACGCAAACTGTAGTCAGCAGACACAGCAAGTGTCCAGCGGACTTTTGATCCAGAGCCCGTCATACAGTTCCAGTCGCCATATTAAAATCAGAATCAGAATCACGTTTATTGGCCGAGTATGTGAGCGACACATACAAGGAATTTGATTCTGGTCGATGGTGTCTCTCAAGCACAACAGTATAAAACAACCACAATATGTAAAGATACGTGTGTACATGTGCCTACACGACACCCATTTGTCTCTTACAGAACATGCCTGCTGCTCCAATAGGCCAATAGACGTGATTCTGATTCCGATGAAATTACGTCAGTTGACACTGTCAGTTCTAGTGTTAAAACCTATTTCTGTTACTAACTATGTTTCCTGCTAATGTGTCCACCCCATACCCGACATGACAGGAATAAAACACTCAGAGATAAAAGTAATTAGTAAAACATCAAAACAGAATAATGGAATACAGAAAAACAGGTTAAACAACAATACATGAAAATAAACTATAACAACTACAAACACAATTGAAGTAATTAGACAGTAAGAAAATGAATGAGTTGAGCTTACCTCTCGGAGGGCTAAAGGACCCTCTGGCCGTCCATAAATTCAGAGCGCTGAGCGGATACTCGTACGTAAATCTGAAAGGCTAACGCAGAACTCGTTTGTACATTCAGAGCACAAACAGGAGACTCGCTCGTAAATTGGGAGCATTGTGCTCGTAGCCCACACACACTGCATCTCCGGGGCTCTGGCTGAAAGCTGAAGGTGGGCAAAGCATTCCAAAGTGATTTTATTGAACAGTGGCTATGGCAGATTAACCTGCTGTGTAACCTGCTTGTGTTACTTTTGAGAAAACTTAAAGTAACTGAATTTATAAAAATGTGTGCAAAGACCATAGATATGGACCCAAATGCAGAATACAAAAACAAAGGGAGATAAATAAGGGACACAGTTCTCAGAGTTCAAAAGCAAAATCAAAAATTCAGAAACAGTCCAAAAACCAGTAAATCCAATACAAAGAAACCAAATCCAAATCCAAAGGGTAAGGAGAAAAATCCAGAATCAGAAACACGGGTCAGAAAAACCACAGTATGGACAAATAAAAAAAAAGGCTCAGTAACCAGACTAGTCTGAGTATAGTTTGCACAGATAGATAGTTCTGAAGGTCTGTATATACTACCTAGGAGTCTAGTACTCAGGTTACCCTGGTCTCCGCCTTATGGACCTGTGGGATATTCTGGAGTGGAGATCTGGAGGGGGCTGTCCGGTAGTGCCTGACTGGGACTCCACCTCTGATTCCATACCAGACCTTACAATGTGTCTGTAAGTTTTACAATGTGTCTGTAAATGTTTTGACTATCTACAAACAGTATGTTGCTTTGAGCTTATAAGTCTATAAGTATATGATACGTTTTGCAGTTTAGTAAGGTGAGGTGATGCCCACAATGCAGTTCATTTGTGCAGTTCATCCATGGAGGCTCCACCTTGCAACATTCCTGTTTGGAAAAAGAAACTTGAATCTGCAGAAAGACTAGGGAAAAAAAAACCATTGGATGTTAATGGAAGTTTTTTTTCTTTTCTATTGGTCCATTCATCATGAAATTTTAATTCAATATAAAACGTTACTTGCATTTTCAATTCTTTTGAAAAAATACCCCAGCAGCATTGAGTAATGTAGTTTCACATTGTCATGTATTGGCTGATACCGGGTACAGATACTGATACTAACTCTAAATGAGGTACTCAATGTTTACTTATAAATCTTCAGATTTATAACATTCTACTTTTAAATTAATATATATTAAGTGTTCTGAACTGTTGACAGGGTCACGGGCACCAAGGCTCAGTAATATGCATGAGAAGAGAAGGGCAGGTTGAGAGGCTGTGTGATGTTCTGCTGGGAAACTGTGGGTCCTGCATTCATGAGGACGTTATTTTGACATGGACCACCTACCTAAACATCACTGCAGACTAAGTTAAGCCCTTCATTGCAACAGTTCTCCCTAAAGGCAATGACCTCTTTCAGCAGGATAATGAGTCCTGTCACACTGCAAACACTGTTCAGGAACTGTTTGAGGAACATGACAAATAGCTCAAGGTACCAAGTCAGCCTGCAAATTCCCCAGATCTCAGTCCAATTGAGCCTTTGTGGGAAGTGCTGGAGAAACTAGTCCGATCCATGGAGGCTCCACTTTGGGAAACAGAAGCTTGTATCTCGAAAAAAAGACTATATAGGTGAAGTAAAAACCTGAACACTAATGGAAGTTTATTTTTTTTCTTCATTTCTGCTGGTCCCTTTATCACGAATTTTTTAACTTAACATAAAGAGTTACTGGCATTTTCTTGTTTTTTTAAATGCCCCAACACCATTGGGTAACGCAATGTCACATCTGAATATTTTTTTGCACACCCCATACTCATGCTTACATCTTTAATGCTCAGACACTGCCGGAATCTGGCAAATTTTACAGCCATTCATGCTGTCAGTAGCAGCTGCTAAGGCAGGGGTACTCTGCTTAATGCGAGGACCAGGCCCTGAGACCGCAGCGTCGTCTGATGCAGCTGACAGATGGAGGCAGCGCCGCAAGCAAGGTAAGAGACGACATAAGCACATCTAGCAGGCTGCTAGGCTAAAAACTATCAATACCCCAAGAGAACAACGTGTCTGCCTTCCATATTCCTCTCTAATGTTCACTCCTAACAACAACCTGAACTAACGTCACCTCACACTGCGACTAGCAACACAGCGGGAGATGAGAAAGTAGAAAGCTGTATAACTCAAGGAGCTAATGTTAGTGTGTTTTACACTGTTTGTATTTTGCATATCTGCTCTTATTTTTAGTGTAAAGGTTAGATTAAGAAGAATTTCAACCAGTATATCATCCACTGTTGTGGTGTTAGAGATTTGGCAATGAGAATATTTACTACTTCTTGAGTCAAATGGGGAATTTCATTAGAATCCAAACATTCACAGACAAAGCAGTACATCAGACTTTTGCATCATGATCCAAGTTACTTCTCTGTCCCTGTGGTTTGTGTGTGTGTGTGTCTGGGAGAGAATTCTCATGCGATTTCTAATTGAACTGGATAGGTGCTGTGGTTTTCACTATACCCAGTGGCCTAATGAGCGAATAACGCAATTATCTTGCTTTTTGTGGCTTTTTCGAATTTCGTGTTTCTCGTAATGAATTCATCACTTTTACTGCCCTGCGTAAGCCATTACTCTGCGCTTCACAACCACAGCGGAGTGATTAGCATTAAGAAAGAGCAACCCTTTCCAAAAGGGAAGGAAACAACAAGTCTTTGATGTGTTACGGCAGAAGCGACGAGGAGGAGCACGATAGGGATGGATAGAAGAAAGTGGAGATGTCTGAATGCAGTGAGTTTAAATGAATTTGAGTGTATGAGAGGATAAAAGGGAAACTTGGAAGGAGAGAGATGTGTCAACAATAAAGTACACAATTACCCGGTTTAGTGTAAACGGAGGGTTAACAGGGAGCAGCCCTCGTAATTGTTCAGTGTTCACAGAACTCAGTAAGACTTGTGCAAACGCTGCTGCTGGGTTGTACTAACGGCTATGAAAACGAAGGCTTGCTATGCTTGAACCCATCTTTACAGGCTGAATTACAGTTCAGGCAAGCTTGATCAGCCTGTAATTACATCCGCAGTGGTGCATGATGCAGCTGTTTAAGCATATGATGTCCCTGTTGCTCCCCCCTCTCCTGAACGCGGACATGATCCAAAACAGTTCTGATGGCAGACTCAACTGGTATCAACCGCCCTCGCTCACTCTCAGCCAATTAATATTTCACTCATATGACAGCACACGCACAAATTTAAACAGCCTTGAGAAGCCTGCCGCCTTTGTCCCACCCCACCCACTTTGAAATCTATACCAATTAAGCACATGGCTCTTGTTTTTGATATTCAGAAGTCCCTGTTTCCCTGTATTCCACCACACTGTCCCAGTAGTCTTCATTAACAAACTAAGAGAACATATCCTGAATAGAAATGGTGATATGCTTTTCCCTCTCCATCACAATAGCCTAGCGAGGGTACGTTTCTCCGCTTTCCTTTGGTTTGCCGATCCTTCCTTCCGTTGTTTTCTGGGTCGCACTTTGCAGGCGCTTCAGGTGGCATCTCAGAGGTTCTGCAGGACTGAAATATGCTGATGTGCTTCATGGGACAATATTGTCCCACATGGGCCAATTCCCATCTCTTGGAGTTCACTCGAGGGGTAATCCTCCCTCAGGTGACCTAAGATATTTTCTTGACAGCAATCTTGCCGTCCATTTGAGAAACAACTTCATGTCAATTTTTCAAGCAGCCCAATGTCTTTCATGGTCATTATTTATTATTCAGCCGCCAATAAACAGTCTGGTCGTCTCTGACCTTTGTCTCAGTTGGTGTTCTAAACAGTTGTCGTCCACCACAACTGTCCACAACCACAACCGTCCTTCCATTGTTTTCTGGGCCACCCATTGCAGGCTCTTCAGGAGGCATCTTAGAGTTGAAAAATCCCGATGCGGTTCTTGGGACAATATCGTACCACACGGGTCGATTCCCAGTTCCCTCGAGAAGTAACTCTCAACCAGATGAGCAACTTGCCGACAATTTGGGAATCAACTTCGAGTTATTCTTTCAAGCAGCTCCAACATGATCTAGAATGTTGCATCTTCCAAGTTCATCATATTTTATTCAGCCAACAATAATCTCTGACCTCCATCTCTAAACAGTTGTCCTCCACAAAGGCCACATCACATGGACAAGACCCTGGGACACATTTTTCTCACTTGGCTTGTTGATCACAATTCCCTGAGTTCAGAAGGCAAAAGGAAAATATAGTCCCATTGGCGAGGATGGCAGGCTCAATGCACTTCACAGAAGACCTGGAAAAAAAGAACATAATTCATTTTACAGGTCGATGGAGGCCAACAATCTCCAGTCTGTGGAGCCTCAAATATAGACTCTGAATAACCCTTAAATCATTTTATGGATATCTCTGACTACATTACAGAGAGGTAATGCGCCCAAGGAGCGAGCAGAATGTGGAAAGGATAAGCCATCAGATACCCATTTCTACTTAACTTCATATAGAGGATCAGCCTTTGAAATTGCGTCTCAAAAGAAGTTCATTTATCCCCCCAACACGGTCGCTTTAATATCTCCGTTTCCTCGGTTGATGTGAAAGGATCTCACACTCAGAATTAATATGTTTAATTTCCATGTTTAATGTTTTTTTAATGTTATTGCTTTTCTAATTATGCTAAACTGATTCATTAGAGGCTTGAATACGCTTTTGGTTTAATCATCTCCATCTCAAGACTGTGATTTTTATTATTTTTTTTTAACTCCCAAAAGTGGGAAATTGTTTTCTTTTTATTTTTTAAAGATATATTTTTGTCATAACAACAATTATCACATTCTTACGGCTGAAAGCATTGCTATGACTATAGCAGGTGAAGATTGTAAGACGATTGAAATGCGTGGTTGTTGAGTGTACCACCAATAATCCGATGGGAATTTAAATGATAGTATTAGTTCTCTGTTAAACAGTGATTGTTGGTGATTGATATATCATAAAGTATCTTGTAATACGCGTGATCTCAAGGCTTTGTAGATTCTTTTGTCAACTTGGGTTTAAGAAATGTTACTCAATGAGGTGTCGGGGTGAACGACAAAAATCAGAAATAATTAGAAATATGAGGAAAAGATTAGATTAGAGGTTCATGGGCATTTATTGCCATCTTGTTTCATTTATCATGGTTGCATTATTAGCTGAGCTTGCTCACTTGGTTTTGAGCATGTTTATTGTATAACTTTGTGTATGTGTGTGTGTTTTGTGTAGTGTATGCCAAAATACACTCTTTGTCTTTACACAGTGTGTATTTCTGCCCACAGTCTAGTTTAGTCCAGTCTATTGAGAATCTTTTGGCTCATTAAGAATTGTCACTGGAAGGGACTACAAACTTACAAAAGGTCATTTGCTGTACATGATACTCAAACAGCAGAAACAGGCCAAAGGGCTGAAAAAGAACATGATAGAGAGGCATGCAAATACAAAACAGACTTGCCTTTGCCAGACTTGGATCGACAAACTTGGCCGGCTTCCAGAAATGCCCCCCCCTCACACACACACACACACACTCAACCCCTCCGGCTGCCACCCCCCCAGCTCACACTGGCCTTGAACTCTGAACATCTCAGGAGAAAGAAACCGCTTCAGCGGTCGGCTTCTGTTGGCATGAAAAACTTCATTCTTTTCTGGGTAAAAATCCCTGTTTTTGTGTCTTTGTCCCTGCTTTGCTGCTTGTTGCTGAGACCTTTGCACACCGTCACCGGTTGCTGAGAACATTGTTAGAAAAATTCAGGGAAGATATTCTATGTAAAATAAAATGGTATTTTGATTCTCTGCATTCAGTCCAAAGACTGATGTGCCATCCAAGGCCACTCAAAACCGATTCAGTCCTTTTCTATTGTGTTTGGAGGGCTCAATGAGGAACAGCAGGCGGTAGCCCAGAGCTAAGACAGACTCTTGAACATTATGGGGCCATGGTTAACAATGCTCTCTTGGCAAGCCCTCCTCAGCAGACACAGGGATTTTAAACACTGTAATAACCGAGGTAGTCACTGCTGAGTCTCTTAGCTGTACGTCAACACCAATTCAGTGGCCAACCCTAATTTCTACGCTTCTATTCACAGAAATGTTAATCGTGTGTTTGTCTGTTGTGCCTAATCTCCTGCGCTACCTGCTTCACTTCCCTTCTTACACTGGAATTTCATTTCAGTATCAAGCCAAGTAACATTAAGAACCGGTGTTTACCCTCAGAACTCAGGGTGTATCAGTAAACTCTGATTTCAGTAAATATAAATGGTGTAAAACAGTCTAGAACCGGTGTTTACCCTCAGAA
>JBBJLS010000109.1:41735673-41749354 GCA_037577275.1 Bryconaethiops microstoma
GAGAGAGAGAGAGAGAGAGAGAGAGAGAGAGAGAGAGAGAGAGAGAGAGAGAGAGAGAGAGAGAGAGAGCGAGCACTGACGAATGGTGCAGCTCCTGCCAGCATTTTTGTGCCCTGTCAGTGATGAGGGACACAGCAGCCGATGGCCTTTCTCAACCATCAGTCTATATTACACCCGCTCCCATCACCTGAGACACCGGCGGAGATTCATCACACGCCCAGTTCAGAGAAGGACTTCTGGAATATTACACCATTTAGAACCCCGGCTTGTGGAACACGGGCCTGGTGGGCGGGAGGACGGCACAAATCATGTAAAGCTGCTGTTCGTCTTTGGTGATTTGCTCGGGAATTGTCTCGCCTCAGCCTATCGCTGGCCGGGCGCCGTGACGATCTGTTCTAGCCTGGAGCGAGCCGGGTTTGGAGGAGCTGGGAGGGAAAAAAAATGCAAGGGCAACAAAATTCTCTAAAATTCCCAGCACCAGTAGATGTCCTCAGCACACTGAAAGAACTAGGACGTGGAAATGGTGCTGCATTAAAACAAGAGATCTCAAGGTCTGTCTCTGTGGAATCGTGTTCTCCACCATATTCAGGCATGGCAATCGGTTTGAATGGTAAACACTGATGTACATGCAGGATTTCTGTGCCAGCGGTGATGGATAAATTTGTGGGAATCGCGTTTTCTGTCCCTTCCTTTTCTTTTTTTTGTTTTCTTTTGTGCTCTTTGTTTTTTTTTCTTTTGCTTTCTTCTTCTCTTACCTAAAATTATTCCTAATGCACTAAATTTCTGCTCTACGTAAACGATATTTCCTGCAGGATCAATAATCTGATTTTCTTTTCTTTCCTTTGGTTTCATTTCGTCTTTTCTTTCCCGAAATATTTCATAATGTTCTTCATTTCTGCACTTTTTGCTCTCTTTTTGCCACAGAATATACAGGCCTCCAGTATAATGGATGTTGCGTTAGTTTACGATGTTGCCTTATTATATTACTTTACTGAGGTACTGAATCTCAGAAACCACCTGCGTCTGGTCATATGAGATTTGATCAAGACCTGCACAAGGAGATAAGGCCGCATTCCTGAGTCTTTATGATCTATACAGGATTAGGTGATGAGTGGTGTGAGGCTTTAGGATTCTGTGGTCCTTCTGGCTCTCTGCTTTTAACCAGTACAACATTCATCATGCCATCCATGGAGAATACCCTCAGCCCTGCTGAGTCTCATCTTTTCTCTCTGCCCAGGTTCATGTGAGGGTAATAGAGCAAGATATTGCTTCAGAGCACTCCAAAAAAGTAATATGATACAGTACGACTACCACTGGCATAGACCATTTATAGGCTCCTAAAAACTCATTTGATTTGTATTGGTAGAAATGTAGTAGATTTTCATCACCAGCTTTACTCACACTGTGAGACGACGCCTCTCGAACGACTCTGTTCACAATAAGAAGAATCGATAATGGCATTGGCATCAATAATTTCTTATCGATTCCCATCCCTACCTACGGGAATCGAGAGGAAATTATTCATGCCAGTGCCATTATCGATTCTTCTTATCAATTCGATTCGTTGTCGATTGCTAAACAAATAAAATACGGTAACCCCCCGCTTCTTGCGTGGATATGTTCCAAGAGCACCCGCCTATAGTGAAAAATCACGTTGTTGTGTTGTGGTTAAATAAAAACGCCTATTTTGTAAACGCTATATTTAGCGTTTATAGTGTAAACGCTAAATATGCCGCCAAAAATGCTCCCAAAACACTTTAATTCCATTTTAAAGTTTAATACATTACCCATAATGAAAATGTGAAGGTAAACCCGTATTCATACTGTACAGTTTACACTGAACTCAGTGCTAGAACGTAAATACCGATGTTACCCCTGTATAGACTGGACTGTAATTCATGCACGGGCGTTTTCTTTGGTATGCGCTGTGCTTTTCTTTGGTATAAGCTGGATAAATACAGTAATAAATTAGTGTAATTTTTTTGTAATAAAAATACAGTAAAATGTACGGGTGATCACCAATAATTTTTTACATCAATAATTTACTGTTCATCTGCACGTCTTATTCAGGGGCTTCAGGAGGAGAACTGTACTGTAGTGACCCGCCAGTTAAAGCAGACATTGGATAGCGATTGAGCTCAACAGCCTCTTTTAATTTAATTTACAGTAATAAAAATACGTGGCTGTAAGAAAAACAGAACGAAAAACAAGAGAAGCACTCAAGATAGCCCCAGGGGGGGATTCTGGACTGCAGCTTCCACATGTACATCAAAAAGCAGCAGCAAGGAGAAATAAATAATGTTCTCGGATTGGCTACATTCAAACCTCCCACTAGAGCCCTGCAGGGGACAGTTTTTTTTAATCTCGTCTTTTTTTGGTAAAATGCAACCACGCCATGGATCGTTTTTTTCCGCTCCAGGATAATTCGACGCAGGAAAAAGTCTGAAAGAATCGTTAGAGGAACCGATAACGCCGGAGGTAAACAATACCGGTGCTTCGCAAAATTAAAACCGGTTCTAAATCGGCACCAGGTTTCGACCCCCCCCCCCAAGTCATAGGTTGGCGAAGTAATGTATATTTACTTTTATTTTTTGATCCCCAACACTGACGATAAAGATAAAGATTCTTTAGTTGTTTTGGGGTTAAAAAAAACTAAACTAAAGAATCTTTTGGCATAGAACATGCTAAGGTCCTTTCTGTGTGTGTGAGTAAGTATGTTCTCCCCTGCTACAGCCAGAATAAGGAGATATATTTAAATGTGGGTTTTGTGAAAATGGGCTGTTTTGACATATTTTCCATATATGGTCTGTATGGATGGGGGGGGGGGGGTGAAATATTAAAACAATATTAACAGACCTCAATCCTTTTTAGTTCCAGAAAAGTCATGATATATGCCCTTTAATATCACAAATAACATCACAATTTCAATACGTAGCAGAAAAATGGCAATACTGGATGTTGTCCATATCATGTCCGTGTGTGGTTTCACCAGGGGCTCAGGTTTCCTCCCATTGGCCAAAAACCTGCAGGTCAAGTGGACTGGAAATGCAAAATTGACACTCCAGCACCTCCCCACCCTGGTTGTGGATAAGTAAAGTAAAGTGGCCGCTTATAGTCATGCGTGAACTCACCACAGCACACAGTTTGAACAGTGTGAAATTCTTTATCTGCATTTAACCCATTAAACCCATTCACCAAGTGAAGCAGAGGGAGCAGTGTGTGGGGACGGTACCTTACTCAAGGGAACCTCAGTCATGACACTAACACTGTTGGGATTCAAACCCACAACCTTCTGATTGCAGGGGGCGACACTCTAACCACTAGGCCACCAGCTGCCCCAGAAGTTCAGATAATGAATGGAAGGATGGATGTATGGATGGATGGTACTGAATCTTTTGAGCTTCTTAAAACATGCACAGCTCATTCCCAAAAAGCTTCTTTAAAGAACCACCTATTTAAAGATTATTTTTGGGGTTCTATGTCCTCATTCTCCATATACACATTTTATTTATTTTTATTTATTAAGTCCATTCATATGCAGATTATATGCTTTGTTGATTTTCTAAATAATAAAAAAAAATTAATATTAATTCAAATATCCAATTTCACAGCAGTTAAATAATCGTTGAAACTAACATGAAATAGGACAAAATATAAATATATAAACATGTGTGTGCCTTTTGCACAGGATACATTTATCTTCTAGTATAAAACAGTATATAATAAACAGTGATAGTCCATCAAAATGTTCAGTAGTGTGTTCTCTGTGCAGAGACTTCTTTATTCACTCAGAAAATCAACCAAACATACTTCGACCAGGGGCGCCAAAACTTTTGCACAGTCTAGTGTTCATTTAGTGTCTTCAGAGGTTGGTCGTGCCAAACTCAGAAAGAGGCAGAAATACTGACATCAACACTAAACACAACTGATGAAGCAGTTACTATGACAACATATTAGGATTTTCACCTCCCCATTTAGTAACCAAAGGCTGGAGGTGGGAAGAAAATAAGCCTCGTTTTTGTTTCTCTGTTCTTTCTTATGGTGTCGAGTAGTCGGCTCTCATGCAATCAAGTTGGGATGATGAGTCGAGCCGCGCTAATTGCATTCTCTCGGGCTAGTTTCGCCAACTCGATCTCTTTGGCTATCGCACGAGAAATGCAATAAACGTTCCGTTGCCTCATCTCTGCTCCCTTTGAATCCGAGTCCCGCATACCTAAATGATTTAATGCCCAACAATTAAGTTATTTTTTGCAGACGAGGACCGAGGCAGAGTCCCTTCCCTGCCTCTGACCTGTGTTTCTGCGCCGTATCGACTTGTTACGTGAGATACTGTGTGAGAAAACGGTTTTACGTTTCGGCGTGGCCTCCAGTGGGACACCCGCAACAACCATTCTGGTGGCTCAAGGTCAGAACACCTTAAGTCATCGTTGTTTATCTCCCCATGGATGTGAGGGTGAGAGGATGAGACCCCCTGCAGTGTTTAAGCCTGAACCCGAGCCTTTTGTGTGCTCCAGCACGGGTGTTCGCATGGGTCTTCTGCTGAAAGCTGCTGACCCTGTGGAAAGGTCCACGAGGCCGACGGTGCTGGTGTGGGCTGCTGGAATGTGTTCTGAGCTCGTGTCGCTGGCCTCAGTGTGATGTGTTGCCCTTAAAATATTGATGCTAGTATTCACATAGCAAATCTTTCTTTCAGGACCATCAGAAGAGGGACTTTTTTTGTGCTTTCGCAACTTGAGAGTAGGGCTGCACAATATATCGCCTACGTTCATGGTATTCATAAGACGTTTTTTATCCAAAGCGACTTCTATTCCCTAACTACAGGGGACAGTATCCCCGGAGCTACTTGGGGTTAAGGGTCTTGCTCAGGAACCCAGTGGTGGTTTTGCTGAAGGTAGGATTTGAACCCATAACCTCTTGGTCCAGAGGCAAGAAGCCTACCCACTAGAACACCACCCTCGTCTGTAGATCGTTATCGTGATATTGGTCTCTGCAGTACTGATATCCCAGAAGGTTGCAATATGCAAATGAGTCTCTAAGTCAATTTTATTATTTTATAACTTTATTTATGTATAGAGCGAGATGAGATGGTGTGACTCCAGATCCTGCAGAGTACAATATACAGCAAGTATATATGCTGTATTTAAATAAACTATAAAAATAAACTCTAAATTAGGAGTAAAAATATACAGTTTGGTACAAGGATATTACTCATACTGTGAAAGAAGAAGTCTAAACTAGAAGTAAAAATGTTCAATTTAGTACAAGGGCAATTTTCAAAACAATTCAACAAAAGTCTAATCTTTAACCGTTAAAGGTGTTGGTAAATCAGTGCCTGGATGATCGGGGCTAAACCGCTGTAGCCAGAATAAGGAGATATATTTAAATGTGGATTATGTGATGTCACAAAAACAATGATTTGAAAATGGGCTGTTTTGTAGCTCATTTTCCATATATGGACTGTAAGAATGGCGTGAGTGAATGTACCATTTGAAACCATAGTTACTGGCATCAAGCCTTTTTAATTCCTGAAAAGTCATAATATGGGCCCTTTAATATCATGAATAGCCTCACCCTTGCAATATGTAGCAAAAAAAATCACAATACTGATATTTTGCCCATTTTTAATGAGACCGGCCCTTTAATATTGCGAAAGGCATCACAATCACAATATGCAGCAGTAAAATCGCAGTATTAGATGTTGCCCATATCGTGCGGCTCTACTAGAGAGTTGAAGATTTGGCTGGAAATCCAATCCGAGGATCTCTTAATGAAGCAGGCAGTGAGTGTGGAGGCTGAGCATTCCTCACGCTGACACTTTTACTGCCGTCCAAACCACAGGGATGATATGTTAACTGGTAATACTTTTTTGTCCACTAATGCCTGGTCTCATGAGTTCAGTGATCTATTTCCATTAGAAATGGAACCGATTCAGAGACCAGAGCCCATAATTCCACAAAAGCAGTTTGAAGCCTTAATACAGAGATCGTTTTCACCTCCATGCGTCGAGGTTGGGGTGCAAAGTGAGGGTCGAGACCGCACTATTGGACCCTGTTTGCTCATTATGCACACCTGTTCAAAGCTCTGCATGGTTGTGGAGAAATGCACATTGCCATATAAGTCCTGAACAGAGCAATGAGGGCTTGACGGCGCTCTCCGGCTGGTGATTTAGAGGCGCTGTGAAGGGCTGCTTTTGGCCGATGGAAAACAGGCACTGAAAGGAAAGAAAAACTACAAATAACTGGGAAAAAAATCCAAAAATCTGAAGAAAAAGTCCTCCTTTCTGTGTACTCGCTCAAAGCTCGATTCTTTAAATATTAATTTTTCAGGCGAATTTTACCGCATCACTGAGACCATATTAAAGAAAAGAAAAGAGAAGAGAAAAGAACAAAAGCCTCGTGCCTTTATTTAGGTACCCCCACACCAATCTCTCCATGTTCCGTATTGATTGGTTTCAGTAATGATAGCACACGCACACCCAAATCGATCTCAGGAACTGCTTTATATTTCAACCATTTACAGCCTTTTAGATCTGCCATTTTTGTCCATATCTAAAAAGCTGGTTTTGTGTTGCTCCATGTCATATTATCCCATATGGTGAACTGTTAACAAAGACAAATTACCTCTAAAGTTGTAGACTTATACCACTGTCGCATCAGGTTTCTCACAAAGGAATGCCTTTTTATAGATGTGGAGGATAAGAGGGTACTTTGAGTAAGAGATCTCCAGTTGGAGCAACTCTACCAACCTTAAAAGTGAATGTAGGAGTCCTGGAGGAGGCAGTGGATAAAATAATGTGCAGGGTCAGATGTACCTGAGCCTCAATACAGCTGTGAAATGTGCTCCAGTCCGTCTGAAACCACTTTTCAGGTTAAAATGCTGTAGACTGTGGTACCACTTTACAATGAGACTTATCATTTAAATGGGTTATAAATGATTTATAATCAGGTTGTTAATTAGTTTGTAGACAATTTATAAATCATTAATAAGAAGTTATAACAGTAATCACACATTGATGCAGGCTCACTACTTGGAAGATCTGGAGTTTTAATGGTAGTAACATGTTAATAAAGACCCGATGAAGTTGACAGTTTAACGTTCTGCCTGAGAAAGAGACAAAATAAACTCAGCAACCCGCAAGATCTGAGATCTGCCAAATAGCGAGCCTGCATCAATGGATGACAACTGTTATAACTTGTTTATAACTGCTTATTAATGATTTATAAACTGTCTACTACCTAATTATCAATCTGATTATAAATCATGTATAAACCCTTTATAAGGTTAGTTGTAAAGTGTTACCCAGATGATTACACAAACTCCAAAAGACTGGCTTCCAGTTGCTCTGTACTTAAGAGTTGTGGGTTTTGAAAGAGTATAGCCATCAAAAGCTTGAGATAAAACAATGTAATTTATTGATGTGAAATTAGATTGTTATTATATTACATTTTTTCACATTGAAATGTTCTAATTCTACACCAGCTAAAAAAAAGCAATCTATTGGATTATGAAAGCAATTTGGCTGCATTAAAGCACGTTTTCTGGATCTGAGAATTAAAATAGTGTTATTCCATTGGCACATATTTATTCAGCACATGTTTGAGGCCTGTGCTTCTATCTAGCCACTTTGCCGGCTGCTTTGGTTTAAAAAAAAAAAAAAAAAGCTCATTCATGTCTGTGAGAAAATTCCACCCAAAACTGGCCGCCTCAAATTGCCGCAACTTTGGTAAATCAAACATAATATTTAATCATCGTCATTTTCTGTAGTCAATATTTAATTTCCAGACACTTTTTGGTGCGGTGGTCTTACCTTTTTGCATGAACGTCCGTCAAATAGATACAGCAAACACAAAAACCCATATATATCTAACAAGAGAGATGTACAGGAGGAAAAACGTTTAACATTTGATGGCAAAAACATTCTTAAGCTGTTGTCCAAATAGTTTTAAGTTGAGCTTAAGGTATTTTAAACCTTTCATGTTGGTTCATTCATCATGCGCACACACAGTAAATGGCAGCTGATGTTGTGGAATTTTGCAGAGCAATGGAAGAAAGGAGAAATATATCTTTGATGACAGTACAGTAGGTGTGAGAAAGTGTACAAGTTTATGCTAGATTTGTACATAACGTGAGGAGAATCTGTCCCTGTCTGCCCAAGAAACTGGTGCGACAGGCTTAACGCATCTAACCGCGAGGGGCACCCTGCTGCTGGGGGTCCTGCTGTCCTCAGCTATGGGTGCTCGAAGTAATTGCACCTTCCACAGGTGAAAAAGACGGCAGGGTTGTACAGTATGGCAGCAACATGACAACCTGTAAGGTCGCGTGTCGTATATATGGTTGTGTATGTCTTGTACGCTGGGGAGATGTTTTATCTGTCCAAAAATATACGTATGGTGCAAAATTATGATTAATTCTGTAAGGTTTACATCCCCTTCACACTTTACTGTTCACTGCTGTATTGTCCATTTACTGTGTTGTCTCAGATTCACATTGCAATTCATTTATATATTTATATACAGTTTGTATTGTTTCTATCATCCTATGCACTTTGTTCAGTGCTGTAACTGCCACCTGTGCAATAATAATCACACGTATGATGAAACACAAGTGACTCTGGAAGGTTTAGCTCCCATTCACGCTGTACTGTTGAATCTCATTACTGTACATGGTTGTGTCTATTTATTGTGTTCTTTGTATTGTTTCGATCTTTACTTCCACTCTGTTGAACGTTGTTATATGTTGCACCGTGGTCTGGGGAGAAACATCTCATCACATTGTGTACCTTCTTCACAACTGCTGAGAACAATTTGAACCTTATCAGGAAGTCTGAAACACATTCACACCACTTGGGGATTTATATTCTGCACTTAGGAATTTAGGACTTATGTGGTCATTTATACTTTATTCAAAAAAACGCTGTTGTTTAATGTTGCTTGCTGTTGCTTTCTGGTTAGCTACGCTAGCAATAGTATCTAAAAATGCCTTTTCTCTACAACAGGCACTGCAGTCTGGAATTAAAAATGTGTTGTTTTGCCTCTCAATCAGATTTGGAACGAAACAACGACTATGAAAGTAATTTGTAGACTGTTGGCTTTAATTGGATGATGTGTTTCCAAGTAATGAAAACATGATAATTTTTTGGCCTTTGTCTCATTTTAAGAGGCCAAAAGCACTTGTTTGCTTGTTTATTTTTTCATGGTCAGCAGTATATAGTTGCTTTAGTTCGTGCACAAGAGATTTACCCAAAGATTGATTCTAGATGTGGCTTTTGAATCTGGATTTTCAGAAAAGGGTCAGTGCGAGTAAAGCATGTCAAAGTGAGACTGAAGTTCCTAAATAAATCAGAGATCAGTGGCATTTCTGAACATTTGGTGGCTCTAAGCAAAAAAACCCACTGGGCCCACCAAACACACTCAGCTTCTTAGTGGTGGATTCATTTGATAATTCATGACAGAGGGGAATAGCCTACAGCAGTATCCACCTAGCCATACTTTCAGAGAGGTCATGCAAGTGCGGATGTCTAATGTTTTTTCTGAGTGACCCGTTGCCTCTCTGAATATATCAGTGTATTTTGAGATCTTCTCTGAGTTAAAAACACCTGAAAAAGAAAGAAAAGCTCGAAGGTTTTTCTTTATCCTCTCATCCTTAGCTCCCCTTTTCCTTTTGCAAAGGTGAAAAGCCTAATTGTCATCCTATGTCTTATGCTACTGCATTTCCAAAGAGATTTTGTATTGTTTATCAGTTCCTGACAGTTCTCTTCACATAAAAATTTTTCATGTTTTTTTGCTTTTTTTTTTTGTGATTCTAACCATGACTTTTTGTGTTTGTGTCCCAGTTTAGTCTATGTTATTGTAATGAAAGGTATAACTGGCAATAACAGTCAAAAGCATAGATTTTTGACTAAATCCTGCCAAAAGTATAGACCATGCGACACCACCAGTGAGGCCTCATTCACAAATATGCAATGCATTTATACTTAACGTAACTCATTCAGAGAAATCACCAAAAACTCTCTTCGAAAAGTACATGTGCAAAAATCACTGGTCAGAAGTGTATTTGATGGGATAGGATCACGTGAGCACGTGGCCGGGTTGTAGGTCGTCAGAAGCTGGGGAACATCATCAGAGGAAAGTGGGGCAAAGCAGGTAAGTGGAAGGTAGTCGGCAGGTTAAGAGTAGGTCAGAGGGGTGAGATCACCTGAACTTGTCAGTTTTTTCATTAAAAAAGTTGGCAAAATCCTCAGAGGAGAGCGAAGAAGGTTCAGGAATGCGGAGGAGATTTAAGAAGTGAAGTAAACGAGTTTGTGGAGGTCAGATGCAGATTCTTCTAGTCTGGCTTTGAAGAAGGAAGACTTTTCTGTGATATTGCAGAAGTAAACCTGGATTGAAGGAAACAGTATTTCTCCTCGGCTGTTGCAGAGGACATCAGATACCCAGGCTGAAGGAGGTGAACTCTAGAAGACAGTGGACAAAGTTGTTTGAATGAGGAATGCAGAGAAGAGAGAAGGGAAAGAAGACCAGTTGAAGAGATGGTGGTGGGGCGGTTGATGGGGTGGAACGGGAAAGAAAATGTAAATTAAGAGGCATTAGTACAAACGAACAAATGTCTTTTATTGTAGGTCTTAGACACAAACAGAAAAAACACAAGATCTTTGAACCCAGGAGAAATCGCAGGATAGTCTCCGCCCACAAGTGGGAGGGGAAAACCCGCAGAGGGAGGGGCTCCGGAGAACGGTGGCACGCCAAGAGAAAGAGCAGCAAGAGGCGAGCGTGTAGGAGCACAAACACCGGTTCTAGACTGTTTTACATCGTTTTAGTATTGAAATCAGATTTTACTGATATGGGTTTGAAGGGTTAATATTGGCTGAAAAGTTGAGGCGATAGCAGAAAAGAGGTGTGAAGGATCATTTATGGGAGAGAAGCACTCCACTCTTCCAGTCATGCGAGGGGAGTGTGAGAAAGCAGAAGCAGAAGAGAGCTGAATTCTCTGGTGTAATCCAAGTTTCAGTCAGAGCCAAAAAGTGGAACGAGTGAAGGGATCCCAGACCAGAGATGAAGTCTGATGTTTGTAAGGAAGATTGACAGTTCCATAGTCCACCAGCAAAAGGTCATTGGGATTACTGTCCCTCTGATGAGGAGCGTATCTTCTAGATGTGTGAACAGCTATTGGAAAGATGCACATGTTGATATAAACCGCTCAAAGAGCAGAGGTGGATTCTTAGAAAGAGAATATAGATTCAAGAGAAGAAAATGAATGTAGGGTAGCTAGTGGAATCATAAATGTTCCTGCCAGTTTAAATTGTATGTGCAAGACCTCTCCATCAGTCCACACCCTCAACTACTTTGGCCTTACTCAGACCAGGCAAAAACAAATCTAATGTTTCGGATACTGGCAAAATATACAGTACTTTGCAAAAGTCTTACTACATAAGCATGCATATATATATATATATATATATATAAGCTGGAGACTAACATCTTGCAGACTAATAAAATCTTAGAACTTCTATGACTGGTCAAGTTAATCCATCCAGCAGCTCCTGATGTTTCTATTGTCATGTGTACAAAGTACAGAAGACAGCCAGGGCTGGTGACTGTGAGGGTTGGTGGCCGGTAGAGGCCGCCCTTTTTCTGTTTATGTTGGGGCTTTTATTTTGAAGGGTGATTGGGTTTGTTGAGTCACAGCTAGCTTTAGTTTGAGTTTAGTGCTTGTGTTAGTTTATTGGTGCTTGGTGTTATTTAAGGGGGTTTGTGTTCTGTGTTCGGCTGTGGGTCAACCGTCGAGCTGGATTTGTGTTTCTCTTATCTCCATTTGGTTTACAACTTTGAGTTTTGTATCTGGCCCTCGTGCCTTTTGTTTTGTTTATATTTTGAAAAATAAAAGCATGAAAATGCAGAAGAATGTCTGCCTCCACGCCTGCGCTCATTCCGGAGACAAGGGGAACCGTGACACTGACACAGTGAAATTAAATTATTTTTTTACAGTGCAACATTACGATATAATAAATACTAAGTACAAAAAAAATTAAATTACAATAAACGTTAAGGACACAGTACTCATAATACATTAGTTCATTAATTAATTTCCTGTAACCGCTTAATCTTTACTATGGTCGGGGGTACCCGGAGTCTATCCCGGGGTCTACGGGTGCGAGACAGGGGTTCGCCCTGGGCGGGTCGCCAGCCCACCGCACTGCTCATAATACAATAAATATTAAATACACAATACTTATCATTACAATTCAACAAATGCTAAGTGCTGGCACTTAGTCAATACAATACATACAATGAATGCAAATAACAACTAGGGGTGTAACGGTATAGAAAGGTCACGGTTCGGTTCACACTATAGTTCTGACTTCGCGGTCCGGTACGGTTCACGATACAACGAAGTTAAGCAACAAAAAGTTCTAAAGAATGAGGCTTGATTTGTTTTCGTTTATTTTAAAAGTTTTCGTTTATTTTTTTGTTTAATTTGATTTTAAATTAACCAGTAAACACACACTCTTGCTTTTATTTTCATGTATGTGTAAGACAGCAGAAGTGTTAGGCCAGTAGGTGGCACTATTGTACCGCACTACGACCCAGTTTTATGATTTACTTGGGCTTTTTGGTCCCTCTGTGATTCCGTATTACTTCAATCACGTCTTCTCCGACGTACCGTGTATTCTCCGTATGACATCATGTACCGAACCGTGACCCGTGTACCGTGACGGTTCGGTACCGATACATGTACCGTTACAGCCCTAAATTAATAACACAAAATAAAACATTTCATATGTGGTGGTGAAGTGCTAAAGCAGTATGGGGCTGTTTGGAGGTCACAATAGAGAGAAAACCTCAGCAGTTTACAGGAACAGAGATCAAGTATCTGCAAATATAATAATTTAGCAGTAATTCTGCACATTAGTGTGTGTGGAACAGTCTTTTAGCGTCGATTAGGGTGCATGCATTTCACTAAAAATAATACAAGCTGGAGGATGAAGAAAGGCGCTCACAACCTGAGGATAAACTACACTCCTAAAATATAAAGGGTTCTTTTTAGTGATGCCATAGAAGAACCACTTGTGGGTCCCTGTAGAACATTTCAGTTTAAAGGTCTTTAAAAACCCACCTGAAACACATCCGTTAAACCATTTATGGAACAAAAACGGGTTCTTCCATGGCCTCGCTCCCAAGAACCCTATATATATATGGCAGTCATCAAATGAGTGGAGAGATTTGAATTTGTGAATTTGTCTGAACACTTTTACTCCACTAAAATGGGAAAAGTGTGTTAAAGCTGAGTTTACACTACACTACACAGCTTCATAGTTAATAATTCATTTTATATCACCACCCATCAATAAATCAACAACAGCGGTCGCCATCCAGTTTCTTAACTGTTGCCAGTAAATTATTTTATTTATGTATCTTTACATATCTGTTTGTGTAATTGAAATATAAGAATATCTTATGATAATACTACAATGTATCATGGTTTATATAATACTACAAATAAAATCAAATAGAGAATCTGTCCATGACCTTTATGTGGGTCAGTAAAGTAATTGACACTCACTGGACGTACCAAATATGTAAATGAGCTGTAGTTTATTTTCAGAACAATGTGTGTGTGTGTGTGTGTGTGTGTGTGTGTGTGTGTGTGTGTGTGTGTGTGTGTGTGTGTGTGTGTGCCCCCCCCC
>JBBJLS010000109.1:41784011-41796889 GCA_037577275.1 Bryconaethiops microstoma
ACCACCACTGGGTTCCTGAGCAAGACCCTTAACCCCAAGTTGCTCCAGGGAGACTGCCCCCTGTAGTTAGGGAATGACGCTTTTTACTTTGGGTAAAAGCGTCTGGTAAATGCCGTAAATGTAAATGTAAATGTTTTAAGTAGAATTTTCCCAGGTGACTAAGACTTTTGCACAGTACTGTACATATGTACAATGTGCAAGTGGGATGTGCATTGTGCCCTATATTAGCACAGTAATGTAAACAGAGTACGGACCTGTACAGCAGCATGTAAGAATAAGAAATATGACAATGAATATGATATGACCCCCTGAGGTGATGCTATGAGGGGAGGGAGGCATGTTCTGTTTTAGGAAGCTCCTCTTGACTCATTCTGTTTTGGCCACGATAGTACGGAACCTTCTGCCTGATTGCAGAAGTTGAAACAGTCCATTATTGTTATAAAACATATGAAATGTTTATGACAGGGTTTTACCGGTTTTATGTAAGAAGGTTCGATTAAAGTGCCACAGCCGTCATTTTCAGTACAGTTCTCTGATCTCAGAAAGAATGCTACCCTTTACCTAATGCTCATAGTTTTTTTTCCCCACTTCTTGTGATGTGAATAAGACTTCAATCAGTGCTTCCGTCAACTGCTGTGCTTGTCACTTTCCTAAAGCGGTGTTTGCTTTCTTTAATATGCCGAAACTGTAGACCGAAGTCTTTTTTCCTCCCCAATATAGAAACACTGGCCATCGGTTTTGAACGCTTATGTAAAACGAAATGTTCTCTTACAAAAAGTCACATATTTTTCACAAGTAAAGTGTGCAAAAAGCACATCTGCCCATGCGTGTTACTTGTCTGTCTATCTTGTGGCTCCCCACCAGAGTGCAATCCATGTCCATGAAAACACTTTTATCTTCAGGTACCCAGCCAGTGAGCTCTGCAATGGTGAGCAGATGACAGTCTTTGCCAGAGTAGCTGATTATACATCTAATCACTGTGGTTTGCTTTGTGCTTTGGTTAAACCCTCACCATTAGGCTGCTGCACCAGTGCCCCCCCACCCGAGAGTAGACTGGCATGTGTGACTGTGCGATCATGAAAGCTTGATTTATTATTTATGTATTTCTTTATTCATATAGATTTTTTTTGTATTAAATCTCTAGGTGCACTGTAGACCAAGTACTGTTGCTGCTGTCATTGTATGGCATGTAGTTATTCTGTCGGATTAACAGCGGACACGTTGGATATCTTGGTTAGAATGTAAGATAATTAGGGGTGACACCATACCACATTTACGTGTCCAGTACCAATAGTGAGATCATGCCCTCGATCAGTATCTGCCGATACTGATATCAATCCATTATCATCTTTCTCCTACTCTCCAACCACTGAGCCGACGTCTGTCTGAATCCAAAATGGTTCCCTACTTCCTCTAGGGGGCGCTGTGTGAGTGATAAAATTCCAGTTTCCACACCCAGTGTGTTCATTATGGAGTTCTGTACACATGGCTGAATCTCCAGCGGCTCCATGTTAGACATGTTTTACACTGTTTATGTGCAGGAGTCTGTGTTTTAAGTGCACTATGTAGGGAGCAGGGAGCCGTTTGGGACTTGTGTCCTAATCTGTATGTCTCTCTTTATGGAACGTCACTCAGAGTTTCGTTTAAATTTACATGACCGTTCAGGCCTTTTCCGAAATCCCATCCAGTTTGTGGAGCAGAGACTAAAATGGACAGGAGTCTTGAAGTACTGAAAGTAGTCCTTAACAGAATTTATGTTGTTATTGGTGTTGGTTGGACAGTGCAGTGAATTCCAAGCAGGATAGAGGGGTTAGATTCCTACCCAAGGTGACACACAAGACACCAATAAGACTCCTAACACTACATTCACCTACAGCTGTGATTTGCAAATATGTAAGTTGTTTTGAATAAAAGTATCTGCCAAATGACGTAAACGTAGCTACAATAACCCATTAATATTCTGAGTGGATTAGTACAAGCTGTCTAAGATTCCAATCAGCTTATATAGTGTTGTGTTCATATTTCACTCCTGTCTACACAAATGCACTGCTGAAAGATTGAAGTATAATTACAGGCTCATTAGAAAGTGATTTATATGTGTGAACTACGTCAGGTATGTTTACCTTCAGTTGCTCACGTTGTTCCTACTGAACACTAAGGATGCTTTTCTATCGTATTTCTATCCTACTGCTCTTGTATTTTGCCAAAAATCACTTTTCTTACACGCTGCTTCATGAAAGCCGTGCAATTGCCTTTAACTTCAACCAGCATTGTGTGTGACATTTTGTCTTTTTTCTTAAACTACTTAACCTCGTATTAAATATTAATGTGACCTTTTCAACTAGGCTACAATCAATTTCCATTCTGCCTGGCTGGCATTTCCCTGGAACCCAGGCTGGAAACGTTGCCTTATTTTTAGCTGCTGGGTTTCACATTAGTACTCACAAAGCCAGTCGAACGGGGAGAAGAGGGTTGAATGAATTCACAAAATACGACACAATGTGTATGAGGCACCGAACAGCAACACAGTCATCAGAAATCTATCGCATGTCAGGCGGCCTTGTCAACAACAAGCGAACCAAAAAGGAGGACTAGAGGGACGGAAAGGAATGTGGTAAAATTTAAACCAACACAGCTGCAACAAAGCAGGCAAATGGGTTTTGATGTCCTCTTTTCCTCCTTAAACCACTTTATGATCATTCCTGCAGTCCTGTGGATTCAAATGGATTCTAGTCTTCAATCCAGCTGTCCCGAATTTTACAGTGACGTCAGGATCCAATAAAATTTCACTGTGGGATCTGAGCTGAGCATCTTTGATTGGTTGCTCCGACTGAGAAAATGGCACCACCGACTGCGCTAAACCCTTTCGTGCAGCATCTCTGTGGTTATTTTCCTGCAAGAAGTAAAACCACTCACTCATGTCTGAGCCATGGATCTACACAATGAGAATTCAGTAGTGAAATTACGTAGCAGCTCTGGAAATCTCTGGAAGAAAACCCAATGATCCTTTGTCCTCTTCAGTCATATGGTTCATATATGAATGTGCGGTAACTTCCACAAACCTTTTAAATGGTGAATTTGAATTTAATTTATTTCATTATTTATTTAAGAACAAACAATACTTTTTGAATTTGTTACATTTCTCATTCTGAAACCAAGTTGTGAATTTTTCGTGTCACAAACTCTGAGCCACTCGGGGGAAAAAAGATTAATCTGATACTCTTCAGAAAAGTCCAGTTGTGGTCGATTATCCCTTATGGGTTTGAGAGTTACAGGACATCAGTTACACAAAAAAGTGTGTCCAGATTTAGGAAGCATTCATGCTTGCACAATCCTATCAAATGAAAGATTTTTCCGTAGTACTTTACATCGTACACTTCTTCACATTCTACAGGAGTATCATCAGAAGTTTACTTTCTAGGTGCATCACTGTCTGGTATGGAAACTGTAATGTTTCAGACTGTAACACACTGCAGTGGATAGTGAGAGCAGCTGAGAAACTCATCAGTGCACCTTAACCTCCCCTGAAAGAGAAAAGCCAACTGCTTTAACCAAACCTGCCTGCTTTAACAGAGCCAGTAACATTGTGAAGGACTGTTCCCACATTAATGTTCCTATATGTTGCTCTGTGGCCCATAGAGAAACGTCTCATCACACTCTGGCACTTTATGACAACAAAGTAACCTTGGACCTTCAACCCATTCTCCTCTGACTGACCTAAAGTGTGAGGGAGATTTACTTACTGCTCCCTCAGAATGAAACTTATCCTCTCGCACCTCTTGCAACTTCTTTATCAATGAGACCAATCAAAAGTCAAAGTAAACTTTGTTATCGATTGTTTCCGGGGGTGGGGGTTAGAGCGGATCACCTGTTTCTCCTTTGATGAAACCCAGGTGAGCAGCGTTAAGGGAGGAACCAGGACCCTTTAAAAAAACACAGGTTCTCCAGTAGACTAGAGAGAGAGGACTGGAAGGAGTCTAAAGGAGAATGGAATGAGACTAGAAAGAAAGGTAAAGGAGTAACAAAGAAGGACTATAAGGACCAGGCAAGAAAGGACTGGCTAAGGAAAGGATGTCGAGAATGAGAAGGAAAGAGAAAGATAGAAGGGAGAGCCCGTGCTACGTTTCAGCCCGAAGTGGCGGTGGTTTGTTTATGGTCTTCTCAGAACTGTCTGTGTGCTTCTGGGTGTGTTTGGGCCTCCCAGCCTGTCGCTGGCAGCTGTTCCCCCTGCCGGCGGTCACACTATATAAACATATACAGCGACAAAAGCCGTAAAGTTAGAAGTGGATTATGACAGATACTGTGTTCTAGCAGCGGAGTTGTTAGGTTCGCAAAAACGAGATAGTCCAGATTTCACCGAGTACAAAAAGCCACGTAGGACGCACACACGTAAATAAAATACAAACTCTAAACTGAAAGTAGCAATCTGCAGTTTTGTACATTTGTAATATCTAGAAATTGTGTAAATGTTGCGTTGACAGTGAAGTGCAAACTTAAATAAAAAACTGGAATATAAGTGTGTGCGTTAGCAGCGGAACAGTCTTTAAATATACAGTCAATCTATAAAAATACAGTAACTCTGAGACAGTAGACAGAAAAGGACTATAGACAGATAGAACAAAAACTATATTACTATATATTTAAAACTGCTTTATCACTTACTTCTAATAGCTCAACATCAACCACAGATAATATAATGCTAATCTAAACCTCAGACGTTGGCATGGAGATCTGGACTGATAATAAAGCCACACAGTCTCTTGTGGTGGAGGCACAAACATCATAATCTGTGCTAAAAACATCAAAAGTCGCTTCAGCTCTTACGAGAAGCTTAATGAGAAGCTTCGGAAAATGTTCTTGTTTCTCACTCTGGATGCAAAACTGAGGGAAAATAGAAGTGGAAATATATTCATGGATGTTTATTACATCAGTATTTGTAACATTTATTAATGCATTGTACAAATATCAGTTGCACTAATATTTTCACCATGTATCAAACAATCACGTAATTATTATGCTTATTAATCCAAAAAGAAATTACTGGAACTTATCTGCTAAGGTCTGCCATGTCTGAAAAGCAAAAACCAGAGAAAGTCATATTTAAATATCCAATGGAATTCCCTTATGGTTCTGTTTCTTCAGGCTCAGCAGTCTGGAAAAAATACTTCACCAGTCTCCAGTCTTCACGTTCTTCATGTACTTTATGTTGCTGGATTAAAGCATCTCCCTGTTGGTTCTACAGCAGTGGTCACCAACCCTCCACTTGAACATCCATGTGGCTGCTGTGTTGAGCTCCAGTCTGCACCTAGCAGGTTGGCTCCGCCCCCTTACTTAACGCTCCAGCCAGTCAAGAATCTCATTAGCCAGAGCAGGTGTTGTAGAATGTGGCTTGAACTAGACTTCTCAGGAAAGCAGATCTCCAGAGTTGGTGACCACTGTTTACCTTTTGGTCTCCAGATCCATGCCACCATTGTTTCCAGAAGCTCACAAAGAGACGGTCTTGGATGTTCTATCACATTCTGCTGCTGTATCCAGTTTTCTCTCGAATTTAGTCGTAGCCAGTTACGTCTGCTTGTCAGGTCTCCTTCTACCAGACAGTGCTAGCAAGCTGGGTGAAGCTTCTTCTGAGATATGTGAAGGACCACCACGTCTTTTCATACTGCGACAAATGCAGCGTCTTTTGATGGGCCATTGTTCTTGAAGAAGAAAGTCTTCTGCTAGCTGTTGGTTGAGTATTGTGAGGAGATGGAAAGAAGCGCAAGGCCAATTATGTTGTCTTGGGACTCCTGGACATGGATGACTGTGATGCTGCCTTAGATCAAACTCAAAGGCAAGTTGAGTAGGTTTATGGTATACAGTGAAATGAAACAATGTTCTTTGAACTCCATAACAGGACTAGAGCGTTCCTCCAGGTCCACAGTGTCCCCCCCCAACATTCCTCCATGTCCACAACATTCCTCCGGGACCAGAATGTTCCTCTGTTAGCTAAGTAATGTGGGAAGATGTAATGAAGTGCAATGACAGTTATGCTGTCATGGGATTCCTGGCCATGGATGACGGTGACAGAGAAATCAGACACACAATCTCTTAACAATGGAGCTAAAGCATGGATGGTTGTACTTCAGGACTGGAGCCCTCTTTCAGGACAACTTTTAATGGGTGAATTTAAACTTTCCACTCCACTAACACACACCATTTAAAGTGCTTCTGGGTAACACTATGCCCAAATTATATTCTGCAATTATATTTGCTACATGGCTCTGGAGGATGTTCACTTCATTTCCTTCATAAGTTATATTTGCATGCAACTGACCTGAGCAATTAAACTTGCCCCCTGAACCGCTGCGAAGCCTCCAATGAGCACAGGTGGTGACAGTAGGTTAAACGTCTCTTCACTTTTCACGTATGCATCAGTACTTCTATCGATCCTAATGTCTGGGGAGGCTGAACCAATTTCCAGTAATATAGTCCACTTGTTAATGGCACCCAGAAAGACTGTTGTCTACTCCTTCAGCCATTCTATTCACTGTTTTTGTTTCATCAGTTCTTCCACTGTCCTGTTTTACTGCATATATTTCATGTGTTTTTGTGGAAGGGCTTCTTTCATCTGTGTTGTATTGGTTTCTGCTGCATCTGCCTCAGTTCATCAAGTTTGCATTGTTGCCTGCAATTCTTTGTGCTCCCTTTGACTCATGTGCACATCTCTCTCTTTCCCTCAGATATGCAAATTGTTCCTTCTAGCCTGCTATGTATCATGAGCTCTCAAGCTATGATTGCAGGCCGTTACTTTTACACACACTGGATAGCTTTTTGCTAACATCAAAGGAAATGTTAAATGTTACATTCTGAAAGTCCTTAGAAATTTCCATTTTTTTTTCTGAACACCAAATGGTCATATATGGGGCTCTTTTCTATGCATTTTTCAGCAATTTTAAGCAAGTTCATGAAGCCAACAAAGACGCTTTCTGCTCTGATACAAGATTTTACAGACCTGGTTTGGGTATAAAACTTTTGTTTTTATTCTTAATATGCAATCTTACCCACTTTACCTTCAATAACATAGATAAAAAAAAAGCAAACCTGTGCATCACTGTTATCTTTGTTTAACTTGGCAGTCTGGAAAAGAAATATTGCTGTTTCAGTTTTGGTTGTTATGGAGGGCACTTGAAAGTGAACCGTTCTGTTCTGGTCGGTTAAACTCATTGCTTATCTGTCGGTAGAAAGTCCTGTCTAACCTTTACCACCACCTGGACAGTCAATCCATCAGATAAGCTCCTGTTGCAGGTTATGTAGTCCTCTGCTGTAATGAACGGAATTGATGTTAGAAGAAGATTTTCGTTCTTTTTGTTCCTTAAGTCCCATTCATTTATTTGCCTAAATAAGATGTAACCCCTTTTGTTCTTAGTTTTAGAATTCCAAACAATGCATAATTGATGTCCTTACTACTTGATTATTGTGAAAGCTTGATACTGTGACCCATGCTGTGCTCATTTTCTGAATGCATATACATATTTTAATATCTGCTTTTTTATTAGTTATGCCCTTTGTGGTTATGATTCACAATGAACAAATGGCCAATGTCCCCAAAGTCTTCACCAGGAAGAAATGACTTATGACCTAAGAATAAAAAATGTTGACAATGCTGCTGTTCTGTTGGGGAGCCACACTGCAGCGGACTGGGGTTTTATTCAAGATTCTTTGTTGTATACATAGTAATACAAGTATAACGTGTAGTGAAATGAGCCTCTGAGTCAACCCGTAAGACTGTGGAATAAAGTTATCAAATAATTTGAATTAAAGAGAAAATGGGAAGGCAATAAAATATGCAGAAAAAATATTCTAACTAGGCAAATATTACGCACGTTACAAACAAATGCAAGATCTGCACAGTGTGCAAAATGTAACAGGATATAATATCTGTGCTGTAAAGTGCGGTTTGCTGGTTGACATATGGACTTGAAGTACAGATTGCATCTGGGCAAGACTCCTAACAGTACATTCGTCTGCATCTGTAAGTTGACTAAACGATAAGTTGCTCTGCATAAGACTGTTTGCAAAATGCATCGTTGGTTAATGTTCCCAGAGACTAAAATTTTATAAATAGATTTTTTATAAAATGAAAAGTTAATAAATGCAAAGCACATTGGAAGAACAACATACAATCAAGACAAGAGTTAAATAAAGAAGTTTTTAAAGAGTGAGGCCAGTCTTTGCCTTCTAAACAGCTTTAGTCCTTCTCGGAAGTCTTGAAATGCTTGTTGTGGGAGATGAAACCATTGTTCAAGAAGAAAAGTTCTCAGAAGTTCTTATTTGTATAGTGTTGTCACAAAGCATTTTTACAGAATACAGCAGCTTTGAGGCCTTAGTGAGCAAGCTAAGGGTGACAGAGGACAGGGAAAACTCCCTAAAGCTGGGATAAGAAACCTCGGGAGGAACCAAGACTTGAAATTGGAACCCATGCTCCTCTGGTCAACCCGAAGAGAGAGAAAGAGTCCCTATGTAAAAACTAATAACAGAAGGCCTTTGTGTACAAACCTAATCACGGTTGAACAGACTGGTCACCTGTGGCAAACAGAGTAGGAACAGTTAGAGCCAGTAGAGGTAGTTTTTGTCTGAGTGAAGAGTAGTGAGAGGCTCTAGCCCACAGCAACAGGAACAACGATCTCGGCTGGAGCTTTTGAACAGCAGTTGCCCTTGAATGGGTGAGGAGCACATGAGGAGTCTAAAGCAGGTGAACCAGTTGAGGACATTTGGGCGAGCGACTCCAGCGACTGGAGATCCAGGATGAGGTGATGACCTGGAGCCCCAATGGGTGGTGATCAGTTGGGCTTGACAGATGGGCAGTGGTTTCCCTTGGAGAAGATGGTCCAAAAAGCAATGGAAGTCAAAAGAAAAAAAAATTATACCCCTGTATAATTTATAACTGTAAAGAGTGCAAGCTGAGACTCTGGCGTACCTCATTATAGCACCCTAGCTTGAAAAGTTAGAGTCGAGGGGTTTGATAGACATGAGAACATCCTGAGAGACCCCACCCTCCCACTCTACAATAAGCAAACCTGATTGAACGTGAGGAGTGGAGCCATCTGCTTTCACACCTTGCTCCACAGCTTTCCAAGGTTGGTGCTTAGATCTGGTGTCTGGGGGGACCACAGAAAGCATTTGTCGTGGCCCTCATGTTCTTTAAACCACAACTGAGTTTGTCGTTATGGTACGTGGAAACTGTGTTTGCACCTTGTCCTGTAAAGAGCAGTCATCACAACTAACGATACTCATGAGACTCCCACAAGCTGTCACTGTGTTCATCACTGTGTTCGGCATTCGTCCACAGATGTGGGCTGGCACCGTCCTTTCACATTGTCCACATGTGAAAATGTGCAGTGTGTTTCTTAATTCATGCTGTATATGAGCTGTTATTCATGAGGAGCCAAAATGCATGTGAAAATTCTTAACTGAATTACTCAGCCGAGTTTTGGAGCACCGCATCCCATACAGTTGTCAAAGTAACGTATCATGAAATATAGATATGATCGAGACTTTTATTTCAGTTGTCTCTGTGTGTTGTGTTGTGCCTCATACATTTATACTTAATCTCTTAGGCCCAGTCTGCAAGCGAGCCTTCACAATGTTCTGACTCCCTCCAGCTTAGCCCGTGCTCCAGAAACGCTGTTCTGTCTTCGAATGATAAATATTGAAAGAACATGTGAGTCATCCGTCTCTGGACTCAACCATGTATAATGCTGCAGTAAGACTTGTCCAAATGCCAGTGTGCTGTGACCCTGGAATGTCTTAAACTGACTTCGTTTACATGCCATGGCACAGCAATTTCCCAGATGAATGAAATGTCTGCTTTCTAAGACAGACAACTACTATATTACCCTTTTCGCCATTTAGTCCCGACGTTTAAGGGAGGACTCTAAACCGGCCATGCCACAGCAGTCCTGGAACTGTGGATGAAAGGACAAGAATGAACATAAATGTGAACAATTTTCGCTGATATCCTCTAACAAATGAACCAATAATAGCGAAACATGTTAAATAATGTGAACATTTATATTCATGTGTTCAATTATTTTCTTTTTATGGACAGAATTTCTGCCGAGCTTTGTCTGGGTTATGTCAGTCGAGTTGGGTGAACTATTCCATATAATACACAAGGTCGTCATCACTGAAAGTAGGAAAGTTTTCTGTGTTTACAGCAGGCGTGCACAACTGAGGGGAAAAAATGTATATCAGGACTCCTCTAAAGAGACTGACAAACCTCTGATGATGGCTGTATGTGGGACACCATCAACGGTGGGTTCAGCTCGAGGGATATGATCTCTATTTGAGTTTAATGCTCACTTTGAGCGATGTGGATGTCTGTCGTCACACGGAATGATAGATTTTTGGACTAACTTTCAAGACCCACATTTGAGTGTATATACAAGCCCATTAACTAGTTTGAGCAAACATTTTTTGTCAATCTGAAACTTTCCTTCACTCGTTGAGCTAGTCTAATATGGCTCAAGGCCATATTAAAGGGCCAGTTACATTTTTAATGCAGGACTGTTTGAAGTGTAACACTTTCACAGCTTGCGTGGTAGAAATGAGGCATTTTGATTTTCAGATTTCAACAACCGGCTGCAATTACTTTGTCTAAGTGCTGTGAAATTTAGCTTTTTTGAGAGAGGGGTGGCGTGATTCGGCTCTAGTCATGGCCACAATGCAGCGCCTCTAGTGAAGTGCCTCTAGTTGGAGTTAATACACTGATGAGCAATGTTCCCTCCTGCCTGCCTGTTCTGGAACTCGGACTAATGATGAGCCTTCTGCCGCTCCATAAAGTGCCGAAGTCTTAATCATTTCAAGCAATCTATTTTTATGACTTTTTACTCTGACATTCATTAGAGAGAATATGCTGTATAGTAGAAGGGAATGGTTTCTGTGAATAGTGCCAAAGCACCCGATGGCACCTTGAAATTCCTGCATGCAAGACATTGCATTGTGGTTTTTTTTTCTCCCTAGACTGTCAAATGCAAATTATAAGATTGTTCTGAAATTTCAAATAAATGCAACTTGACGTGCATTTCTAATAATGAAGTGCTTTTTTTCACCCACCCAAAAATATAACAATTAAATGTGAAATTTTCAGAAGAATTTGTAAAAAAAACCAAATTAACACCACACCTGTTATGTCAGTTTTTGCAAGACTGAACATTAACATAAAAAGAGGCTTTGACCTTCACATTTAACCATTAAAAGCTATTTTGGTCTGTTCAGACTTCAATTTACTACAAATTGCAGTATTTTAGTAAAGTACGGTAAGTTTTTAGTACATTTTAGTCAATTTTATAAAGTATATTTAATTTTATTCATTTTTGTTATTCAGTAATTCTTAATTTGATTCAAATTAATGAAAATATCCATTGACTTGATTTCCATTCATCCGGCAGGACGCTTACTAGAAAACCTGCCGTTTTTTTCCCCTAAATTTGTTGTTTTTTTCCAAACTGTTCTTTTATTGCTACAATGAAAGCTTTATGCATTGTTATTAAGTGCATTTCATAAGTCAGTTTACATTAACACAATGAATTAATGTTTTTGTTTAAGGAATAAAAATAGTAAACATTATGACAAAGCCATTTTGACCATCCGTGCAAACTCTTAGAACAGGTTGCTGGGTTTCAAGATTTGTGTCGTTAAATCTGATGTCTTTGTGAAATTCAATGTATTGATGAAGCGTTTCTATGACAACCAGTTCAATTACGTGTGGTATTGCCACATTTATCACTTTAGAGTCTACAAACAAAATGTAAATAAGGAACAGATGGTAATGAAGCTTCACCGAAGAAGCCTTGCTTAAAAACAAATCACTTAACGTCAGCTTTTGATGTGTCTTATTACAGATGGTAAAAATGGCAAGTATGTGTGAGGTGATCCTGAAGGACCTTACTTGGTCTCGTACTCCAGTTTGTATCTTCTGTTTAATGCATGGGATGATCTTGTTTAAGAGGGATGGATTTATTTAATTAAAAAGACAAGCAGATTGTGAGGAGGACACAGATGTGAGTCAAATAGAGCTGTGAACACTGATTTCAGATGTTGAGAATCTATTGAAAATGAAACATATGAGATGATAAGTGTTTGGAAATGGAAAGCATGCAGTGAGGGTGAACTCTTGCATTTGATACAGCTAAAATGATTGCAAACTAGATGTACAGCATCGTGGTGTATAATGTAACCGTGGCAGAAAATAAGTGAGATCAGCAGGGTCCAAGCAGAACGTATGAACTGACCCATGACCACTTTTACTGGCTGCTGAATTCCGAGCTATTTTGTTGAGTGAGCCAAATGGAACTGTAGGAGATGGGAGCAAATGTAGACAAGCAACTTAGCAGTTTTTCAAAAGTTTACCTTAAATGTTTCTTGAGATACTGAAATGTCATATGTAGTGCAAAATCTCACAAATTTTGGCATGTGTCCAAAGTAAGTGGTGGTTATGCTGGGTGTGAAATTTTTGTAACATTTGAACCTTTACATCACTGGCTACAAAATTTTGATTCGACTGTTTTTATTGAGGGATCCATATTGGAAATGTTAGTAAATGTGTGAACTTACTAAACTTTTAGCGATTTTTGCAGCGTCCCCCATGAATGAAATTTTGTGAATTTTCAAAGAATGTGGTACTGATGCAGGTTGTGAAATTTCATGAAGTTTGCATCACACGATATTGGCATGTATAGGCTGTCAAAATTGAGCTGTTTTTGTTGAGGGAGCTACTTCAAAGTTAAAGAGGGCATTTGCCTGACGCTCTTATCCAGAGCAACTTACAGTCATTAGTTACAGGGACAGTCTTACAGTCATTAGTTACAGGGACAGTCTTACAGTCATTAGTTACAGGG
>JBBJLS010000109.1:41826330-41836570 GCA_037577275.1 Bryconaethiops microstoma
CCCAATCCCCACCCCCCCTTCCCAAAAAATGAGCTCTAACACTCTGAAGCCTACAGAGCAATGTGTCTTATCCTCTCTGAGCACAGCTGGAAGTCATCCCCCTTCCCATTACTCAGCCTGTCTGAGGAGGCCCTGAAAATGCTGCACACACACACACACACACACACACACACACACACACACACACACACACACACACACACCAGCCTTACTGTGGAGGGCACTGCCCTCATTTCTGAAGGTACATCACTGTGCTTGGCCAAGATAGCTTATATTGTCCTTATTATCCCACGAAACATGAATGGCACCTTCTTTGGAGAGCCTTCACTTTCTCAGCACAGATAACTGACCTTTTTTGGCCTTTTTCAGCAACAGAGAGCAGCAACACATCAACATTTCGAAGTTTTAAGGACCCGACGGAGATGTGGAGTCGGCTGTAAATGTGAACGGGGATTTATCTGCAGGAATCGGGAAACGGGACGCGAGCGACGGAACACGGGACAAACATGGGGGATGAATGACTAAGAGTGGTGTAAAATGAAACAAAACTAAGCCGATGAAAACAGAGGTCGACGGGAACGGAGCGCGACTGCACAGAGATAAACTGGGAGGACTAGAACTAGAACAGGGCAGAACACTACAAGACAGATAACAGAGTTGAACAGGGCTCAACAGACTCACTAGAACAGAGTGGGGGGAAGCAAGAACAGGATGGAACACACCTGGAAACACAACAGGAGATGGACCAAGACGGAACAGGTGCAAAACAAGGAATGCAGAACAAAAAAGGAAAGCAAAAAGTGAGCTGAGAAACATGGGCAAAAAAACACAGAACCGAAAAATGTAGACTGTAAAGACAGACACTTCTAGATTAAAAAACAAACAGGTGAAAACACTAAAGAGGAGGATTAACTTGGGTGGAGTTACACACAAAAACAAAGCCACACGGAACAGGGAGAACATAAACGACAGGATACGGGATAAAACGGGATAAAAACAGAAGAACATTTCCAGAGCCAAGAAACAGGAAAATACATGGAGAACATTACAGGAGTATTCAAACACGACTGGATATTGAATTTTGCTTTAATCTCATTACACAATGAATTACATTCACATTTTCCATTTATATTCCGCATTTGTCAGACATCTTTACAATTCTTTTAACATCAGAAAGGAATAAAAACACCAAATTCTTTCCTGCATTCACAATAACCTCTTCAAATTCAAACCACAGCAGTTTGGACTCCCCAGGGCCATCTAGACCATCGGAGAGGGCAGATTGATTTCTGCGAACTGAAAAAAATAATTCACATAAATATATTACTCAATATAATCATTAGTGTGGTTCCACTCTTATTTAATTAATAAATTCTTATTGGTTCGGCTGGATCGAAGGCCTTAAGATGTTGGATTAACCACCAACATAATTAATATCTGACAGAGAAGTCAAGAAATCACATTCCGTATTTTAATGAGTGGGAGCAATTTTGTGAGGGGGAAACATCACTCTAGCCCTCCAGAGGACTGTGGTAGCCTGACCAGTGTCTTTCTGTCAGGGGGCAAATAGCAGCAACTCTGTACCAGTTTTACCCTAGAAATACCATATATATGAATCCTCAGAACTCAGAGTGTATCAGTAAACTCTGATTTCAGTAAATATAACCGGTGCAAAACAGTCTAGAACCGGTGTTTACCCTCAGAACTCAGAGTGTATCAGTAAACTCTGATTTCAGTAAATATAACCGGTGTAAAACAGTCTAGAACCAGTGTTGGTTCTCCTACACGCTCACCGTTTGCTGCTCTTCTCTCGGCGCGCCGCCGCTCGGCCGCTCTCCGGAGCCCCTCCCTCTGCGGGTTTTCCCCTCCCACTCCTGAAAGTTGCCCCTGGTTCAGAGATCTTGTGTTGTTTTCGTTAGCACTATAACTTTGGTTCTACGTGACACAGGAACGCCAAAAAAAAAGCTCAGCCTGACGCCTGAATATGAATGAAATATAAATGTATTTTACAAGCTTCAGATGTACGTGTCCATCCAGATCAGCCAAAAAGAGTTCAGGCACTAGCAGAAACGTGCGCTGTTGTCGTGTTCGGGGTGCTTTTTGTGTGAGTCTTGGTTCTTGGTTCTCATATTTTTGGTTCTTACGGTCCCACCTGAAGGCAGTTATGGCTCACTTCCGCATAATAAAGTTTCACTATTGTCTGTTCAGGAACACGAAAGTGGTTGGATGGGCAGTTTAGAAGCTGACAGAATGGTTTAAATGAGATTAAAGCGGGAAACAATGAATGCTCAGTGCCGAATACTCGGGGTTGCAAATATTTAGAGCAAATATTTATTGCTCGGCTCCCACAACAAAAGGCCAGGCGTCGTGTTTCACGAGGACGGAGAGGCTGCTGGAATGGCCTGCTATGACTCAAATGTCTCGTCTGATTGATGGCGAGCACTTAGCATTCCCACAAGGGGGCCGTGAGCACCTGAGAGCGGAGATGTGGCGAGACAAGACTGATGCCTCATCCAGGCGGATGGATTGACCACTTCTCTGCCAACACCCCCCCCCCCCCCACCCACCCAATCCTCTCCTCCGTGGACATGCAGAGCAGAAAATACGCCCCCTTTGACATTGCCTCCGATTCCAGCGAGGCTATCAAACTCCCATCTGTCAGAGGTAAGATAACACTGGGCGATGGCCTTGATTTACTGGAGGGTGTTGATGCATTGATTTATGTCTCAGCCCCTGTCTGTAGATCATCCATTAATGTATCAGAGGTACATTATCTCCACGCATGTCTGCGCCGTAGACAGCGGCAGGAAATAAGACGGCATCTTCTTCACGCGTTCGCCTCTCGCCGCGACCCCCTTTTTACTTTTTCATTCTCCGAACTTAAGGAGAGAGAGAAAGAAAAAAAAAACAAAAAAAGCAGCTCCCGAGCAGAGGAGCAGGAGGAGGAGGAGGAACACTGCCTAGAATATCAACACAGAAAACTGTAACCTTTGGGTGACCCATCCTTAATGAGTTTTAACTCGCATCTGTCATGGAATATGTTGACAATGACAAATCTGAGTTGCTCACGCTGAGAAGAATCCTAAACAGTCGAGCTGGAGGACCAGCCACCAAACGCCCACGTGCTGGGGGTTAAATTGTGATTTTTGGAGGTGGATGAGCTTTACTTCAGAGGTTTTATCAAAGTGGTTCTCAGCACATAATGTTACGTCTGCAGTTCTGTGCAAGTACTGTAAACTAATAATATTGGGTACTTCGAAACCAGGCTATCGAATAGAGCTGCACGTTGTGGGAAGCATCAGTGCTGTGGTTTTACTGCTGCATATTGCAATTGTGATGCCTTTCCTGATATTAAAGGGCCCATATCATCACTGTTCTGGAATTAAAAAGGCCTAAAGACTGTTAATGTTGTTTCAAATAGTGCGTTCACTCCCATCATCCATACAGTCCGTACACGACATCTAAGCCACAAAAGTAGCCCATTTTCCGATCGCAGTTTTTACGATGTCACAAAACAAACCCATTGAAATATTTCTCCTCTTTCCGGCTACAACACTTGAGCCACGCCCATTCATGCACTGACACAGCGACACCTTTTATGGTTAAAAATTAGACTTTTGTTGGATTACTTGAAGACCTCGGTTCATCAGAACACCCAGTAACTCACCTGGAGCTGGGATTGGTCACCCTAGCAGGAACACTGTGATTGGTTAGAGGCTCATTTGCATACTGTAGCACCGCAGCATTGTAGACACTGACATCACTATAACGATTATATACTGCAAATCGTTACTATTGAACCACTTTTGGCTATTAAAGGGTTTCTCTGATGGAAAGCTTGTTATAATGATCTGTTAAAGAAGAATGGGTCTCTATAGCAAGACTGTAGTACATGAAAATAATTACACAAGTTGGAAATAAATTGCAATAAATACCTATTCACACAAAATAAAGCTACTTAATGAGGACAGTATGATTTAGCTACTGCTTTAGTGACAGGTTTATCTGTGGAATGCTGGAATCCGAAAGGCTTTGGGATTATTTGTAATGTTGCAGCAGGAAAAACATCTTGTCTGTCGGTATAATTTATCACACTGAGTAGTTAAAGATTTTATGAGCGTATTAGAAATAATTTATATTCCCAGCAAATTATAGTAGGCTAAAAAAAAAAAGATTTGTTAAAAAGATCACTGGGAGTGTTCTCCTTATGTCACTGGAAGGGTTCTCCTCATGTCACTGGGAGGGTTCTCCTCGTGTCACTGGGAGGGTTCTCCTCATGTCACTGGGAGGGTTCTCCTCATGTCACTGGGATGGTTCTCCTCATGTTACTGGGAGGGTTCTCCTCATGTCACTGTTAGGGTTCTCCTCATGTCACTGGGAGGGTTCTCCGCATGTCACTGGGAGGGTTCTCCTCATGTCACTGGGATGGTTCTCCTCATGTCACTGGGATGGTTCTCCTCATGTCACTGGGAGGGTTCCCCGCATGTCACTGGGAGGGTTCTCCTCATGTCACTGGGATGGTTCTCATGTCACTGGGAGGGTTCTCCTCATGTCACTGGGATGGTTCTCCTCATGTCACTGGGAGGGTTCTCCGCATATCACTGGGTTGTTACCCTCAGTAACTGTAGTTAGGGAACATCGTATTATACATCAATTCCATTTTTTAAGCTGCATGACTCCACACACCCTGTCTTGACTCTGTGTTTTCTATTTTAAAACGTTGCTATCTAAAGGTACAAAAATGCACCTTTTCCTTTGGAGAGTGAAGAGCGTTTGCCTTTAAAATCCACATATTTTGGACCACAAGACTGTTGTTGTGCCTTGGTAGGGTCACGTAAATTCTTTAGTAGTTTTTCTGACCGCAAACTCTGACCTACAAATATTTTGTAAAGGTCCCTCACCATCCATTAAATCTTCTTCAGAAAAGCTAAAAATGGGTCCTTCTCTGGCCCTGCTCCGAAGAACCACCGCTCTTTTTAAGAATGTAGTGGAACTCAGTGTGTTTGTTCCTCATACAGCACACTCTGGCCCAGCTGAACCCCTGGTTATGCACTGCTGTGATCCTCGTAAATTTGGGTTAAATACTTGCGGCCCGTTTTCAGTCCTTAGCGAGAAGCAGGGGGTCCATTTACCCACATTTCTCATGTCAAGTAAACAAAGTGTTCATGGCACTCAGTACAGCAATTATGTGTCAGCAGTGAGTCTGCAATGAGTTCCAAGTCATGCGTTTGGCAGAAGCTGCATTGGGGTGATGCGAGTCACCCTCCTGTCGCACTGGGCTCTGGCTGCCTCGCGTTCGTGACTGAATACTTAAGTACACGCTGTTTGGCTGGTTGGGGTAAAAGAAGCGAGGAGGTCACGACAGAATAATCTCTCTTGCAACCTAAGCTTGTAACAGAGTTCTTGTAAGGGGGTGTAAGTAGGTCTTGCATGATTAAGTGGTGCGTTAGAAAGCCCTCGCAGCTCATGATAAGAAAGACCTAAGCCAAGTTATGAGTGCTCTTTATTCATCTGTGAACAGAATTCAATTAACTCTGAATGACGTCATATATTTAATGCAGGGCTTGATTTGAGGGGAGTGTAAGGAGACGCATTCAGCCTCATCGAAAATCAAACTGTCAAAAGATAGAAATGATCATTTTTTACTTGTGAAACTTCCATCATTCTTTATAAATCCTTTGATTTATTGTCCTTGTGTGGTATTATTTACCAAGTTCTTCATATGTTCACGTCCCAGTAAAATGCCGTCCACTGTAACTATGGAGAAGAAATCTTGGACTATAAGCATTGTGACTCTGTCTGTGAATTTACAACAGACAGACAGTGCTGGAGCTTATCCCAGTGGTCAAAAGATGAAAGGCAGAAACATCCTGGACAGGTCACCAGTCCATCACAGGACACACACACACACCTTCACACCCAGAGGTCAGTTTGGCATGTCCAGTTCACCTGATGTGCATTTCTTTGGACTGTGAGAGGAAAGGAAATCACCCAACAGAAACCCACACAGACACAGAACATGTAAACTCCACACAGACTGGTCCCTCATCCGCCTTGGCTGGACCTTCTCATTGCGAGGAGAGGACGCTTCCCTCAGCACCAATACCTGTTAAAGAAGCGTTCTCTATAGGGCTGTGGGGACAAAGATACAAGCCCAAAGCATGCAAGATATCTCAGTTTCCACATCAGCACTCTGACCTAGTGGGTACGATACGGGTCACGGGGTCGAATCCTACCTTCAGCATTTCACCACTGGGTTCCTGAGCAAGACCCTTAACCACAAGTTACTCCAGGGAGACTGTCCCCTGTAGTTAGGGAATGGAAGTCACTTTGGATGAAAGTGACTGTTAAAAGAGAAAGAGAGAGAGAGAGAGAGACAGAGCGAGACAGAGAGCGAGACAGAGAGCGAGACAGAGAGAGAGACAGAGAGCGAGAGACAGAGAGAGAGACAGACAGACAGAGAGAGAGACAGACAGAGAGAGAGACAGACAGACAGAGAGAGAGAGACAGAGAGAGAGAGAGAGAGAGACAGAGAGAGAGACACAGAGAGAGAGAGAGAGACCAGGCTCATAAACAGGCACTAAAGACACTAAAGCACAGTTCAGTCAGAAAATGAAGGCTTGTTTTAAGGGCTGGGACTGCTGGTAGTAAACAAGCAAGCTGCTGATTTCAGAACGAAATGTGTTCAATATTTTGCTTGAAGGACATTAAAATTAAATTGATTTGAGAGTTTAAGTGAGCCAGCCATTTTTTTTTTTTGTTCTCTGGATCTTTTTGTCTTTCCATGGCTGTGCCCCACACTTTCCTCCCCCTGGTACACTTTGCATTTTCTCACAGAAATGCATTCTAGTTGTTTGTGACCCAGTACAACCAGCAGTCCATAAATGACCCTGCACTTCAAACTGCATTTCTTATTTTAACCTTCATTTTTTTGTACTTTTCGACAGTATAACGCTGATCAGCACTTTGGAGCTCCTCTAGTCTGGAAGAAAACCCCACACTGCTATGTCAGATTTTCCTTTTGTGTCTAAAAATGATTTAAAACGACTGTTCACCACATATCCGTCACTGCCGTCCACGGGCCGTCTACAGCGGCTGGAATTTTCTTCTCCACCAATTATTCAACGTGAGCCCCGCAAGATGACAGTGGGATGTAATGAAATGTGCATTGTCATATTTGAATATCTGCCATTTGATGCAGCTTGTCTCCTTTAAATGAACAGTCAGGATAAACATCAGTGAGTGGCGCATGCCTTTAATTTGTCCTTTTATATGTGTATTATATTACATGGGCAGAGTTCTCTTTCAAGTCATTGGAAACAGGGCCTTATTTTTGATAAACAAATTGATTTTCAGAGTCAATCTACATCAGTCTGTCATCTAACTTCTGTGGCGGGTCATTTTTAACCTGACACTTCATTCTGTGCCCTTGTTTTCCTCCTGCCCCCCCCAGGGGCCCCGTATTCACTTAAATTCACAGTGAAGATACCAATCTGCAATCGCTCCAGGTGTTAAACCGAACCGCTCTCCTCCATCATGTGGACGTGTGTCACAGTTACTTACAACGCTGTCTGAAAAAACACAGTGTGTTTTTTGGACTGTGTCACGCAGTTTCAATAAACAGTCTATTGCGCCTCCAAATCAACAGTGACTCAACAGCTACTAGGTTAGTGGGGAGTTAACAGGGCGTGAAAACTTTTATTGTGTGTCCAGTGAGAGGGGAGGAAAAAGAAAAATGCAGTATTGGGACCTTGTTTTTCTGTCATTAAATGTGCAGTAACTGTCACCACAGAACTCTATAAAGTCGTTTTGCGAGCTCATGCATCTTCACATAAGACAGCTTGCTTTTTTCCAGCTCGTATTTCACTTATAACCAGCCCTGAATTGCTCTAAATGCCCAAATACGAATTGCAGTCTCATTAGTAATTGGACATTGACTTATTTTCTGCATTTTGGCACCTTATGTTTGAAATGAAATAATGACTGTGAGGTTAAACATCTGCATTGAGAGAGCCGCACTGGGGACAACATGTAATTAGTCATCTGGCTGCTCACTTGTTTCTTAGCCAGCTGTGTGTTGGTGCATCATTACTTCATACTCAAGAGAGCCTGCTGAAGTACTAGAGTTGATTCTGGATGCGGCATTTCAACATAAGAGCCAAAAAGAGTGTCAATAGTGGTAAATCTCAACAAATGAATTGGAGACACGGCAAGTGCATTACTTTGCTCGGTGCGTTATTAAGCAACAGCAATATTCTAGTGAGCTTAGCAAAAGCAAACAAGTTGTTCCATCACAAAAGACCACAGTAGATGAATAAAGAATCCATTTAAATCTAAAAGTTAACCTAAAACCTTGAAGAACGACAGCCACCTGAAAAATATTACTTAGACTGTCGGCTGACCAATTCTGCCTCCAGATCTAAACCCCATTCGACCACTTTTTCACTTCTGAAGAAAAGACTGAAGATAAAAAGCAGAAATGATGCCACTGAGGTGGGCCAACCAGAGCGTCACTACTCCAATCAGCCATAACATTCAAACCACTGACAGGTGAGGTGAGAACATGATTATTATGATAATCTTGCTACAGTGGTACCTGTCAACGGTTGGGATATCTTAGACAGCAAGTGAACAGTCAGTTCTTAAAATTGATGTGTTGGAAGCAGGGAAAATTGTTGAGCATAAGGATTTGAGGGACTTTGATAAGAACTAAACTGTGATGTCTGGACGACGGCCTCAGAACATCTACAACACAGCAGGTCTTGTGGAGGGGTTCCCGCTATACGCTGGTCTGTACCTACCAAAAGTGCTCCCTGGAAGTAGAACCAGAGAACCAGCAACAGGGTCCTGGGCACCCAAGACTCACTGGTGGTCAGTAAAGGCTTGCCCGTCTGGTCTCACCCTCCAGAAGATCTCCCGAAGTACAAACTGCTGAAGAAATTCATGCCGCTCTGATAGAGAGGGGTCAGAACACACAGTGCAGCGCCCCCTGCTGTTCATGGGACTGCATAGCTGCAGACCAGTCAGAGTGCCCATGCTGACCCCTGGACCATCAGAACTGGACCATGGAGCAACGGGAGAATGTGGCCTGGTCTGATGAATCATGTTTTCTTCTATGTCATGTGGACGGCCATGAGCATGTGAATCTCTTATCTGGTGAAGAGATAAAGGATGTACTGTAGGAGTAAGGCGAACTAGTAGAGGCAGTGTGATGCTTTGGATGATGTTCTGTTGGAGAACCTTGGGTCCTCCATTCATGTGGATGTTCTTTTGACACCTAAACACTGCAGACTCCCCCCCCGACAAACACTGTTCAGGAACTGTCTGGGGAACATCACAAAGAGCTCAAGGTGCCTCCAAATTCCCCAGATCTCAATCTGATCAACCTTCTGTGGAATGTGCTGGACAAACAAGTCCGATCCATGGAGGCCCCACCTCACAGCTTTCAGGACTTGAAGGATCAGCTGCTGGCGCAGAACCACAAACCTTCAGAGATCTTGTGGAGACGAGCGTTGCTTTGGTGGCACAAGGTAGGACCAATAATATTAGAAAGGAGGCTTTAATGTTATTGATGTTCTGGTGATGTTTACAGATTTAAAGATCATTTTACTTTTCGTTTTACTTTTTATTAAGCAAAAAATTTGTTTCTGAGATCTTTTTGTTTTTCGCCTCCAGTCTTCTCTCGATGTTTTGCTTATTCACTGCTTTGTTTTTCTTAAAGAAGTCTACATGATTGATCTCTGGCTGCAGCGTTGCACTGCCAGGCTGCTTCTGCAGGCTGTGAGATCACGCTAACACCACAGGCACAGAAAAGGAGACATTGCAGAGGCAGTGTGAGTGAAATCAGATCGCGTTGTGTTTGTATCAACATTATGTGACTGTCTGATGTCCACACATGAAGCATTAGGCTGTCATCTGAAGCAGACCCTTTGATGACCTCGTATGAGAATGTATTTCTCTCTGTAACCAAATTGCATTGTTCAAAACAGCAGTTGCAAAAGAGCTGTCAGATATAATATTCTCATGCATTTAAAACTCTAATTAAAATTAGAATGGACTTTTCTGCTGATCTCTAAATGCTTTTATGAGCAGTTAATGCATTAAGAAAGGAAGACGTGCCCCGAACATTATGAATTCACTGCACTGAGACTGTTATTTATATTATGTGTTCTTGAGGAACAGTTCTCCAGGCTTCCTGAAGGACTTTCAAAGTCTCTCATTTCCAGTCCAGTCCCTGAAC
>JBBJLS010000109.1:41836670-41847435 GCA_037577275.1 Bryconaethiops microstoma
TCTCTCTCTCTCTCTCTCTCTCTCTCTCTCTCTCTCTCTCTCTCTCTCTCTCTCTTTCCTTTAACAATGGGTTTACAAGCAGACATATGTCTACTACAAGAAACTCACTTGACAGAATCCGGAAGTCACAAATGAAAAACCCCACAATTGAATCAAATATACTCAACATATAACTCTAGAAAAAAGAGGTGTCTCGATTTTAATAAACCAAAAAATTAAATACATGCATAATACAACTATTACTGACCCTGAGGGATGATATGTCATTATTAACATAACCATTGATAATAATAACTATTGCCAATATATATGGACCCAATACTGACGACTCTGTCTTTTTCCGTACATTTTTTCACGCGTTATCGGATTTATCAGACTCTACATTTATAATTGAAGGCAACTTTAATTCAGTCATCTACTCCTGTTAATCTCAGAAATTGGCACTCGACTGAAACACTGAAACAGTACACAGATGAATTTGGTTTTACCGATTACTGGCGCCTAAAAAACCCAGTACGCAGTGAATACTCACACTTTTCTTGACCCCATCGATCCTTCTCACATATCGATTTTTTTCTCGCTAGCAATTCAGTCATACCAGATATCTTGGAGTCCGTAATCCAACCCATCATAACAAGTGACCATGCACCGGTAACACTCGATTTAAGCATTAAGCAATTTAAACAACCCACGGCTAGATGAAGATTCAACACTTCTTTTCTGCAAAATACTGACTTTAATACATTTTTTACCAAAGAATGGGCATCCTTCGTGGAAATAAACGATTCTCCGGAATCTCTCCTACAATACTATGGGAAACAGCCAAAGCAGTACTAAGAGGTCAAATTATATCATATTCATCCTACAAGAAAAAAAAAGAACAAGAACTTAAAAAAAAAAAAACTTGAATTGAAAATCAAAGAACTAAATGATGCACGTATAAGAAACGCCAATGAGCAACTTCAAAAGGAACTGTCCAAAACTAACCTACAACTTAACAGTATAATAAACAAAAAAACTCAATTTATGATTCAGAGACTTGATAATTTTGAATATAACAACAAAGCTGGGAAATATATGGCAAACCAGCTTAAACGGAATAAAGAAAAATCACTTATTCCAGCTATTAAAAACGCAACAGGAAAAATTATTCAATCTCCTGAAGAAATAAATAGAGGTTTTCAAACCCCAGACAATGAACCGAACGTAATAGACATGAACTCTTTTTCGATAATATAGAATTACCCAAACTCAACAAAAAACAAATGGATCAATTGGACATGAAATTAACATTAGATGAACTCAATATAGCACTTAATAAAATGCCCAATAATCAAGCTCCTGGACTGATGTCTTCTCTGTTGAGTTCTTCAAACATTTTTGGAATATAGTCTCACCACTGTTTCTCAGAATGGTACAACACATTAAATATAGCTCAGAAGTTCCTTTGCATATGAATACTGCTCTTGTCTCCATACTGCTGAAACCCAGTAAGGACCCAACGCTCTGCTCTAGTTATCATCACATATTACTTATCAATACAGATCTCAAAATCATCAGCAAAGCACTAGTTTCCCACTTAGATACCGCAACCCCATCACTGATACACCCAGACCAAACTGGCTTTATCAAAGGTAGGCACTCTGCAAAGAACATGTACAGATTATTTAACTTAATTAATGTATCTAGAAAAAAAAACAAAAGGAAACAGTAATAGTATCATTGGATGTAGAAAAAGCATTCGACAGAGTAAACTGGAACTTTTTATTTTGCAACACTACACAAATTTGGTTTCGGAGAATCGTTTATTCATTGGGTGCACACACTGTACGGCTCACCAATGGCTACAGTTGTTACTAATGGTATAATATCACAGAGTTTACACTGCACAGGGGAACCAGGCAGGGGTGTCCATTGAACCTCCTGCTGCTGCAATCCAGCAAAAGAACATCATCAAAGGAATGCAAACACTCAACGCCCATCACACGATTAGTCTTTATGCTGACGATATATTACTTTATCTGCAGGAGCCTTTAAACTCTATAAATGAGACTATAACTCTAATTAATGCATTTTCCAAAGTCTCTGACTGTGCTATGAATTGGACAAAATCAACAATTCTACTAAAAAAAAAAGAAACTTTCAGTTTGGATTTGAACTTGCACCTCTTCTGATTCTCTTCATTCGGTTGCCTGGCGGCTTAATGCTGAACCACCAGTGGGCCATTAAGGCAATGTCCTCTGACCAAGCCATTAATGGATAAGAATGGAGTGGAGTGAACTGCCCTCACCTGAAAACACATGGGAAAAGTGTGCTTGGCCACATTCACGGGCTGATTATTTTTAATTAAACCACAACAAACAGTGAGGCATGGGTGACCCGAGCTTTGGTGCACTGAAATCTAGGAGTTTGAGTCTGTGTCTTTTGCTCTGTTGATCCACATTTTGACTCTTTAGCCTCAATAGCCGTGATATAGACTCTCTCTCCGACAAACATTTTAGGTGACACGACCATCCACACTCAACCACAAAAATCAATGTTTTAAACTATCAGTACTCAGCACCTGATCAACCTTTCCAAAACTCTGTACCGGATCTTACCGGATGTTTGGACCTTGCCAATACTTCATAAACTGTGGGAGGAGAAGAGACGCCAAATTCTAGCTACTACTACTATTACTACTACTTTTACTGCTACTACTTTTACTGCTACTACTATTACTATTACTACTATTACTCCTAATACTATTATTACAACTACTATTATTACTACTACTACTACTATAACTCCTAATACTATTATTACAACAACTACTACTAATACTAGTACTACTACTATTACTACTACTACTATTACTACTACTACTACTACTATAACTACTACTACTATTACTATTACTACAACTACTACTATTATTACTGCTTCTACTATTACAACTATTACTACTACTAATACTATATACTACTACTACTATTACTACTACTAATACTACTGCTACTACTACTATTACTGCTATATTACTATTACTACTACTACTATAATTGCTACTACTACTAATACTACTACTATTACTACTACTACTATTACTACTACTACTACTACTACTACTACTACTACTACTACTACTAATAATAATAATAATAATAATAATAACAATAATAATAATAATAAACTAAAGGAGTATAAAAGTGTGATTTCTGAGACAATAACCAAATGCATTTATACAGTCAGATGTCCAGCTGGACTTTAGGGTGAGCTTTACTGTTGCAGCCTGTAGAAACCCTTCATATGGTGTTTTGATATGTCTTTTCTTTCTTTCATTTCTTTTCTCATGTTTCTAGTTTCATAATAAACCCTCAAAAACTTTTTTTTTTTATTTTAAAGATATGTCAAATCTAAAAGCATGACATTTTAAAGTGTAAGATCTTTGAAAAGCCAAAACACTTTAGTGCAGTTTGAGTTTAAAAACAGTCTGCTGTTGTATTTAGGAACTTTTTTGAAAACCCATACAGTAGATGCTGTCCCGTTTAAACCCTATTATTACTTGACTGATGATAATCAGTCAAGATCTTTGTGATCCTTTGCAAGATATGTGGACTTAAAAATAGACAGTCAGCAGGAGTGCAGTTTGTGTCTTCAGCACTGAGGAAAAGTGGAGGAATTAGTGAGTGGGTGACTCTGGGAACTGAGTGGGCCACTCATTAATTCATACCATGAAACACTGAGTCATAATTACGACTCGTACACTAGCAGTATATGTTGATATCGGATCCTTTATGTTGATATCGGATCCTTTATAAGGTTCACGGTCTTTAACAGAGGAAATATAGATTGTTTGCAAGTGGCTGCGGCTTCAGAAGAGCATTGCCGAGGCGGAGGAAGACTTTATTACACATTCCCAGGATACAACACAAAGCATCTCCATAATCTTCACCTCAGAGCGGCGCAGCGAACAGACTCATTTTCAATCATTTCTCGTGGCTCTATGCAAAACAGGCTGTCATGAATAAATGCATTTCAAAAGAGAGTTAAAACACACTGCCACACACGCGGAGATGGGATCTCGCCGAGCTTTCCAAGAGAGGAAAATTGCTGGTGTGTACTTGGAGATAAAGGAGCGGGGGGTTGGTTTGGGGAAGGGGGAGTTGATGTGTTACCTATGCTGGTGCGCTGTCAAACATATGTACAAGTATTAGTGATGGCATTGTGCTTTATGTCCACACCTCCTTTCTTGGCCACTCGTGACTTGAATCCGTGCCTTCAGCGGTGTTTAAGAGTTTTAAGAGCAAACTCGGCTCACTCGTTACAAAACGCAGGATGAAAAAAATGAGGAATCAGTCGTTCGTAACACTTTAACACACTTTTTCCCGAAGCAGCCCAAAGACACCGGAAATGAATTGCCCCATTCCTTCAAGGAATTCAGTACCAGAGAGTATAAAACTGTCATACATTATTCAAACCTCTGTCCGCCGCTCCTTAAAAGATGTTAGGTTTACATATTTGCATAATACTTAGTGCCTTCGAGTGACAATTTACGACCAACCGTATATCATCACTCTCGTAACCGAATTTCGCATCTCAGAAATGGGAACGTAGGAGAAGAAATTTAAAAAAGAGTTCTTAACTTTAAGGTACGTGAATGTAAAATTGTTTTATTTTTATTGGTCCCTTCTTCACACAATGTAAAGGATAAAAAAAATAAAAGAGAAAAATGAATAGTGATGATACGCTGCCATTATAAAACACAGAATCATCATTAAGAATAAGTTCAGAATGAAAATGTGTTTTTAAGAAAACAAAACCAATGCAGTGACAGATAAATACATAAAACTTGCAATTTCACAAATTTATATAATTACAAAAAAATATGTAAAATATATAAGATATAAAAGAATAAAAGTAAGTTTTATATTTGTGTCACGTCATGGTGCCAGGGGAAGGAGGCGCAGATGCAGGTTTCCATGTTTTAGACTTTCTTTAATAATAAAGAAAAACAAAAAGGCACGAGGGCCTACACACAAACAAAAGAACACGCTGGATCACCAACAGGACGTCCTACTAGATTTAGGGTTAGTGTGATGGTGGAACGACACCGAACAAAACAAAGCCTCTTAAATTCTAAACTGAACAGAACCAATAACAAATCAAAACAAAATCACTTAACTAAACCACCAGCCAGCTGTGAACACACTCCCTGGCCGCTGACCATGGACATGACAGTACCCCCACCCCGACGGTGCCACAGGTCCTCATCCTCGGGGCTGCCGTTGGTGCCAGTCTGGACGCCAGCGGGGTGCTGGCATTGGCATGCTCTGGAGGGGCGTGAAAGCCGGCGTCCTGGGTGCAGGCATGGGCGCCAGCTGCTGCGTGCTCCGGGCAGGTGTGGGAGCCAGTCTCCTGGGGGCCGGTTTAGACGAGCCTGGAGCCACCAGTGTGGGGAAAGCCATCTTCTGCAAGGAAAGCCATGGTCTGCGGACGAGGCTTAACAGACTAGCATGGGCTTCACCGTTTGGGGCGAGTCTGACATAGCTGTGAGTGAACGAGCTCTGGAGAAAGTCGGGGAGTTCTTGGGCGGCTGGTCAGCAGACTGGAGACGGGGGTGTCGCGACCCACCTTGCCTCCTATGCCCCCCATCTGGCGAGCCTCTGCAGGAGCTCCCCCTCGACCGGGCCAAAGACGAGCGAGCCAGCGAACAGGAGCCAGGATCGTTGGCACATTGGCTGACCTGCTGTTCCAGATGTCCCAATAATCCTCATCCTCGTCCTCGGAGCTGAATCCACCAAGAAACTCAGTGATGGAGAACTGACTCACACTCATGGCTGGCTGATAACTTGACAAAACATTTTATATATTTTTCAACTTGTTGAAATGCTTGAAATGTTGAATGAAACATCAAAAATTACTAAACATTTGATGTATAGTCCAGATGCTTAAATCTGCATAAGACAGTATAAGAAAGTGTAATATCACTGTATCTTAAATATCTTAAATCAAACATTTCCTAAAAAATATAATGAGTCTAAAACTGCAGTGTTCGTTTGTACTGTATACATGCTGTTCTCTCAGAGAGAAGTTTTCTCCTGTTCTGTTTACTTGAGAGTGACATAGTCAGTTACCACCTCCTGATTACAGCAGAGGAAAAGTGATGTGAACATTCTGCATCTCCTTCAGCATCGCTCTGGTGATGAAAGACCTCTAAAAGGTCACGTCTAAGCGAGGAGGTCTTTTTCCCCATGAGTCGGTGCCACTCATTCCAAACACTGTTTGCTCACATAAGGGAGTCCAGGAATAGGTTATAAGGAACATCCAGGAACAAGTTTAAAAAAAAAAGTCTATTCTAGTGGACGTTCCAGACACTCCCACACACTGACATTTGAACCTACTGAATGAAATCTGTTCAGATTTTAACCCTCCTTTTACATTTCGGGCCAGTGTGACCACAATCAACATTTAAATAAATAACTGACATAATACTTCATATTAAATGTTCTGTACACATCTTGTACATCGCCATTCTCTGGGGCCAGTTTGACTGATAAACAGATAAGAAATATCAATATTTTACACACATTTGTTTTGGTTGTTTTGGATGATATTGAGTGTAATATGTTGTAACATGTAATTTTTTAATCAGTAAAAAACTGTTTTTGTAAAGCACTATTTAGGTCAACATAGAAAGGTGGCAATTTTAATTTCAAACAGTTTCTGGAGCTTTAAACTACTGGTCAAACTGACCCCAAGAATAAAGAATGTTAGTAAATTTGAACATAATATGAGGGTTAAATTCAGAATGTTTCTATAGCATGGGGCTCTTTAACAATATCCATCCACCCTGATATGCTTTCATCTTTAAACTCATACATCTGACAGTCCAACAAGAACATTGAAGGGTTAACCTGTGTGTGTGTGTGTGTGTGTGTGTGTGTGTGTGTGTGTGTGTGTGTTTGGGGGTGGGGGTGTTGTAGGTTATAGGGTGAAAGGCAGAGGACTATGGGAGGAAACAGGCGCTCCCGGTGGAAACACACAGAAAATACCCTCAGCATTCTCCCCACTGTGCCAACCTTTTTAACAATATCTGTCCAGTCAAATGAGGAGTAAATCAATAATAACGAACACAGATTAAATCTTGTGTTAACAGCAGTCAGTCCACGGGACTCCATATTAAAACCATATTAGAGTCAACACTAACAAATTAGTTCAGGAGTTCGTCATTTCTTCTTCTAATTATTATTTTACTCTTTCTTTCTAATTCCAATCTGAGTCACTCAATATGACATCTGGGTGCTAAATCCAGACAAGCAAAACAGCGTGTGTTGAAGGTGTTAAACGGTCAATATAGCCTTTTCTTTGAGCACCACTTCAGGAAAACTAAATGGAAAACACTGTTTTTGGATGAAATGAATAAAATGTTGAATAATAAAACAAATTTCTCTGTTCAAAAAGGGGGAAAACAACAACAACAAAAAACTTTTATCTGAGCCTAAAAATGGCAAGACTAGCAGAGGGAGGGGTGTGTGTGTGTGTGTGTGTGTGTGTGTGTGTGTGAGATGATGAATGAATGGGGGACGGTCCTCCAGTAGACTCGTTCTGAGATGAGGATGAGAGTTGACTCAGGTGGGGATGGACCGGGGACACTGTGAGCTCCTCAAATGGCTCCCCTGCATCCCCACAACAATCTTTTAACCTGTCAGGGTTCATCCACTCAATCATGGCCAATCATGAATATTGTAGGTGCGAGTGGGACGGGGCTGGGAGCTGCATGTTTAAACCATGGCCCTCCGCCTGCTGCCCCCCCCACTCCACAAGCACACACTCCTCAAACACTGCTTATCTGTTCCATTCGGAAATGTGAATTGCCGATTTAAACGGTTCCATCTGCGTCAGTATAAACACTGCAACGGCACGTAGATGCCAGACTGAATATTTTATGGATACAAAAATGTTTTCTATGTCTTCAGAGCAGGGAGTGGTAGTTAATGGTAGTTAATGGTACATAGAAATTCCGAAATATATATTTAACATAATACAGCAATATTGTGTGTGTATTACTAATTTGACTATATTTATATTACTGCATTATATTGCTAATATTACTACATTACTGAATATTACCATATATTACTCAGGGTTAACAGGGTGATTTAGTTAGGGTAGGGTTAAGGGTTAGGTTAGGGTTAATTTAGAGTTAGGATTAGGGGTAAAGTAGGGTTAGGGTTGGGGGGTTAATTTAGGTTAGAGATTAAGTTTAGGTAAGGGTTAAATAGGATTGTGTTATGGTTAGGGTTAAGGGTTAGGATTAGACTAGGGTTAAGGCTGATTTAGGGTTAGGGATTAGGGTTAGGTTAGGGTTAATTAGGATTATGTCAGGGTTAGGGATTAGGGTTAGGATTATATTAGGGTTAGGGTTAATTAGGATTATGTCAGCGTTAGGGATTAGGGTTAGTATTACATTAGGGTTAGGGTTAATTAGGATTATGTCAGGGTTAGGGATTAGGGTTAGGATTAGATTAGGGTTAATTAGGATTATGTCAGCATTAGGGATTAGGGTTAGGATTAGATTAGGGTTAGGGTTAATTAGGATTATGTCAGAATTAAGGATAAGGATTAGGGTTAGACTAGGGTTAGGGTTAATAAGGGTTAGGTTAGGGTCAGGGTTAATTTAGAGATAGGTTTTGGATTAGGGTTGAGGGGTTAGGACAGAGTTAATTTAGGTTAAATTATAGTTTATTTAGGGTTAGTATATTTTCGATCTGCTTTTGTGTACATTTGCATGCTTGCCAGTGCTCTTTTATATATCTTGTGTTTTTATGAAGTAGGTGCACATAATTCTCTCCAAGAGTTCCACTTCATACATAACAGGTTTATTGTGAGAACCCACCCCTGCCCAGATATTTTTGGCGATGTTCTGAGAGTATGTTCTCAGGCTCAATTGATACATTATTAAACGCATACAGTCGTGCACAAAAGCTCGGACGACCCCGGCTAAATAACATGTTTTATTGATTTTTAATTTTTTTTCCAACTTAAAATAGGTTAACGCATCCTCTCCAGGGAACAGATTTAAATGTATTTTTCTGCAAATGTCAGTGCAGAGTTTGTTTATTTGCTGAGTTAAAATGTGCATTAATATGTGGTGTTTTTTTCTCTTCAATTTCACATTAGACCCTCTGCCATGTGTGTGCATGTTTTTTTTTCTCTCTCTGTATCACTTTATTCCTATCACTATGTCCTTCTATTTTCTAAGGAAAAACTAAAAGAGCAGAGAGATTGTCTTTTGTTTACAAATTTTATTTATCTACAGTATAAAATCCGCCTCTCTTACTGACCACGACATTTTGTGTATACAGAATAGTGTAATCAGTGTTAAGCATTTTCGAAGTATTTTCCGGAGAGTTTTATTTCGACTTTAACTTGACTTGTGTCTGTCTTGTGTCTGTGTGTCTGTGCAGTCGTAGCATAAGCAATTTCTTCTGGGATTTCTGATTCTGAAGTCAATGGGATCTCACAAATATAGTAATACCAACATGTGTGTGTGTGTGTAATAAAATGAGAGAGTGAGTTCACCACGAGTAACTAGTATTTACAACGCTGTCAGCCGCTGAGCTGCAACCGGCTTGTGGTTTACGAGGTCCGACTGAGTGCATCGTATGTGTGTCTTCATCGTGAGGAACCGAGCTCTGGAACCGAGGGTGGCAAGACGTTCATCAATTCATCAACCGCACGAGTGATGTGAGCACAGGGCTCCTCCTAAAGGCTGAGCTCATCACGGGTCTGCTGCGTTGTTGCAGCGCTCACTGGCATACAAATCGAATAGCGCCGAATCAGTTGTCAGCTCAAATCACTCCTGATCATTCGTTATGCAGGGCTGTAATTAAGTGTGGCTGAGATGACAGGAATACCACTAGAGAGGTCTGACCTCAGGTCTGGCCCTTAATAAAGAGACATTAAATAAAGTGTTGCTTCCATCCTGTGAGCCCGAGCGTTCCACACAAAGCCGGGCGATTGTATAGTTATTCGTCTCTTTCCACTCTCACCGTTTGAATTTACCCTTAATTGAATATTGATTTGTTTGTTTCACTCTTTCGGACTGCATTAAATATTTTGCTCAGAAATCGAGCACGCATGTTCCAGATGTTTCATTTGTGGACAGAGTGCCTGAGGGCTCCGGTTTCTGAGTTCCATCGTTAAAGATCCGACAGCGTACTTAAGTGTAAATGAATCCATTTGGTAAAACTTAATATCGCAGTACATAAGCACTCAATGTGTTATACAACACAATATTTGTTTGATGTCTGAATCAAAGTAACACCATCCTCAATTTTTCCTGTTTGATTTGTTAAACACACTGATCCCTTGACACTTGACTTGAGTGTGGTTTGAGCTCCGTGCCCAGATGGCGGTGGATGATGTGTCAAGGAGTGTGGAGGTTCCATGGCTGTGAACCAGCTGAGATTGGCATCGTTCCCTGGGTGAACCCCAGTTGTTATGGGCTGCAGTTTAAATTAACTCTCAGAACACGGACATGCTGAAAGCACAAGAAATGGTGAATCATCACCATACGGCCAAACAGCCCCTTATATGGAAGTTCCCCTAGTTTGTGTTGATGTTTGAGGTGTCAGACGTCGTGCTGAGCTTTGTTTGGTGTCACGTAGAACCAAAGTTACTGTAATTTATTAAATTACAGTAAATGAAATCAGAGTTTACTGATACACTCTGAGTTCTGAGGGTAAACACCAGTTCTAGACTGTTTTACACCATTTATATT
>JBBJLS010000109.1:42015531-42030523 GCA_037577275.1 Bryconaethiops microstoma
AATTTACCACTTTACCATACATTATATATATATAGTGCAATTTCCTGCTGAGATAATTTCATATTTTTGTTATATCGTGTATGTATACACACACACACACACACACACACATATACATATATATAAAAATTAATTATCACAGCTATAAGTAGGAAATATAAGAGTGTATGTGTATATATTTATTTTACTACTTATAGCTGAGATAATTTCCCATCTATACCCAGCGGCTGCAGAAGCAAAACTTCTTTAATATGACCGTGATTGCCTGAGCCATCTGTTCGGCATGAAGGACCTGGCTGGGATAATCAACCTCACACAGCGCAGCATGAACGCCTCCCAAAAGGAGCGGAGCTCTGATCCAGCCCTCGGTGCCCAGTAGGCTACATTTCCTCCAACAACTTCTGCTGCACTATCAGCCTCCTCAGGCTGTATCTGTCACCGTTATCAGTGCCAGGTAAGGGGACCTTTGCTGTTCTAGGTGTCCTCTTTCCAGCACTAAAAGCACAAAAAAAGAGAGGAAGAAAGGAAGATTGCATCAGATTAGTGGTATCAGATCCGTGGTCTTGGTGTCTGGGCCGAGCGGAGAGATCACAGCTGCCGCGATTAGTATCAGTCTCAGCCCACAGCACACCATACCCTCCACTCCAATCAACTGGAGAGCAGATAAGAAGCCCAGACTTCTCTAATGTTCCATTTCTACTCTTCCCCTCACTTTAAGGCCGACTATTTAACTGCAATATATATATATATATATATATATATATACATAGAGGCTTTCTGTAAGATCTGAAATGTGTCTGTGGGACGGGCCGTTGATGTTGGACGAGGCGACCTGACTCACAATCGACATTGTAATTCATCTGAAGGGCGTGAAGTTGGGTTGAGGTCAGGACTCTGCAGCTCCTCCACACCAAACCCATCAAACTACGTCTTCATGGAACTCACTTTGTACGCAGGAGGACGGTCATATACACTTCCAGTCAAAAGGTTCTGCACGCACTGAGATTTTCTACATTTGCATGTCACTCACTTAATATTTACTACAAATACACTCAATATCCTTTACTAACAAATAAATGTACAGTATGTTGAACATTTGAGTTATTTTATTAGCCAGAAAATGTCATATTTTTCTATTCATCACTACTAATCTACAAAAATATAGTAATATAATAATATTCATATATAATTATAGTTATGATGATAACGTGGATCTCCAGACCAGTGTTAGATGTTTAAGGAGCTATTAAGTGTTGAAACAGTAACGAGTGCATTTAAAATTAAAGGACAGTCAACAACTTTCCAGTTTAACCAGAATAAAAATCTGCAGTTTTTGAACTAAATAGATAAGCAGGAAAATCCTTTGTTGCGACTGGTAGCGTATTTAAGTACCGAGTATTTTCTGGAGAGGTTTCTTTAATGTTGACTTTATGTTTATATTATATTTTAAATTGTTCTTGTCTCTGTGTCTCTGTGTGACCGTGCAGTCAATACATTTTTCTGATTATGATTCCGAATGTATATTTAACACCTGTATTTCACATTAAAGATGTTCTCCTGTGTGAAATAAATGTGGTGCTGTTGGTTCCTCTGGTTCTCCGCAGCCTGAGGTCTCACACCACAGTGACATCTCCTGGCGGGCTCCTCTGAGGTCGTCATCCTGAGAACACGTTTCTGACCAAACAGCACTAAAATGGGTTTATATTATGGAGGAGAATCTCATTTTAGGGTCATTTAGGTTCTTTTGTCTGCGAACCTCCAAAGTAACTACATGAAGTCCAGTTCTTGAAGTCCATTTCTGTTGGATCCTCCATCAGGACCAACAAAAAACAGGCATTTTTTCATTAAGGGAAAACAACAACAACAACAACAAAACAATAACAACAAACATAAAACAGTATGTATGCAAATATGAACAATAACCTCATATTAAAAAATTTGCCCCCACTCCACAGCCCTCCCCAGTTCACCCAGTGAGCGCTGAGGTGATTCGACCACGGTCTCCTTGGAAATGAGAACCAAAGGGATACATGTTGCCCTTTTTAAGTTCATTCTTTGAAATGAACATAATGCTGCATATTAGTCAGCTCTGTCTCACTAATGGCCTCTTCCCAGAACCTAAGAATGAGTTTTGTCGCTGTAATCATGATGAAGGGGACGTGCAGGACCACTGCAGGTCTTCCTCATGTCCAGCTCCCCAGAGTGTATAGTGTGTGACTGAGAATATAGTGTGTCTAACGTCCTGGGACATCAGTGTTGTGAGATGCACTCTGTGTTTCAACAATGTTTATACGTAGTTAGGGTTAAGGTTAGGGTTGGAATTGGGGTTGGGATTAAGGTTAAAGTTAAAGTTAAGGTTAAGATTAAGGTTAAGGTTAGGGTTGGAATTGGGGTTGGGATTAAGGTTAAAGTTAAAGTTAAGGTTAAGATTAATATGGTTGGGGGAGGAATTGAGGTTGGGATTAAGGTTCAAGATAAAGTTAAGGTTAAGGTTAGGGGTTTAAGGGTTAGGGTGAGGGTTTAGGTTAGGGTTAAGTTTAGGCTTAGGGTCAGGGCTGGGGTTAGGATTGAGGTTAGAGGTTAGGGTTAGGGTCAGTGTGAGGGCTAAGATTAGGTTTTTAGTTAATGTTTTTTACTTAATTTGCCCTGGCAACAACTAATCGGCCTAAAAAACTATGAACATTTAAAAAAAAAAAAAAAGGTAAGATCAATTGAAAATGACCTGAACCTGGCACATGATGTGGTGAGGCTAGGGACTCGTTTTCTGGTAAAGGGCTACGGTCAGGCATGGTGTTGGGGGTAAGGTTACGGTTAGAGATTATGTTCGAGTTCGAGTTTAGGGGTTAAGGTTGGGCTAAGGTTAGGGTTGGGGTTAGGGGGGTTGTAGTGAGGTTTAAATGTAAATACATACACTTTATGCCCATCTGAAAGAAAAGATGTCTTCAATGGACCCAAGTTTGTCTCCTTGCACTTTGGATGAAGCAGTTGTTCTCAGTGCCTTCACTCCGAGGTCCATTGACTTCAGTGTTCATCTTTTAAGACGTTTCATGAAAATGAGCCGCGTCACCGTCTCCTAGAGATTCATCGATTGCCGACGAACCTTCGGACCCCATTCTTTTGATTTCTATTTTATTTGATGTTTCTGTAGAGCACACATCTTTGTTCACTTGCTCATACAAGCAGTCGTTCTGTTTGTCACCGACTCCTAATGCGCAAGTTAGCTCTTCCACATAATGTCCTGTTCTGAGATGAGTCATATTGATCCATGTCCTGAATGGTAACTTTATTACGCCTGCGTTCCTCCTCCCTCTGCAGGGAGCAGTGGAGATACAGTAGCCCTTCTTAAATGCTCATCGCAGCCGAGTCCAGACGCGCCGTAAATATTAAACGATGAGCTCCGGTGCGGTTCACCCAAGGTAACGTGGGTGAAAGATCGGCTCCTGCCGTTCGCCGCCGTAATCAAAACGTAGGAGTCGACTCCCTGAGCCGCCATAAGTGTCACATTATAGTGATATAGATTTAATGAAGCCAGCAGAACGACGCGGTGCTGTTTGCCTATTAGTTCCCAGCAGCACTTTCCGCATCACCAAAGTTTTTGTTACGGCTTTTGCAGTTTACAGAGCCGAGGCTTTTCTGGGATCTAGGGGAAGTTATTCAGTGGCCTTTGAGGAACAGCATCCGGTGCATTTGAGGAAACTCAGATTTACTGATCCACACGGTCGTTTCTGTTTGGCGTTTAGGATTAAGTTAAGGTTAGGGTTAGGCTTAGTTTTAGGGTTAAGGTTATGGCTAGGTTTAGGGATTAAGATTAGGGTGAGGATTATAGTTAGGGTTTAGGGGTTAGGGGTTAAGGTTAGAGCTGGAAGCTGCTCAGATGTTCCGCTCCACAGACTTGTTTCTGCAGGGAAATGATACAGGTACGTTAACAGGGCTGCATCTTGTTACTCGCATTGTTATCTTGTCCTCTCCGAGAGTGACATGCGGAAAGGCAGTGCCGCGAAACAAGACTAATCTCTTCTGCGATGTGAAGTGAGACGTAGCAGCTGGAATGCAGAGGAACAACCAAGTACCTTGTAAATGTCACTCGAGTTCTCCAGTATTGAAAAACTCGGCAGTCCCTTTGGGTTACTGTCCTTGGTTGAGCGTTGTCACTGCCTTGAATTACTTTGATTAGTCTTTTAGGACTCGTGATTACTTATTATTAACTTTCTATCAGATTGAAGCTTACAAGAGTAGTATGTGTGTGGTGTTTTAATCAGAGCCCATTCTTTACCAGTAACTAGTGAATTTCAATGGACAGCTACTTCAAGAATCTTTTAACTGGTATTATACACAGACGAGACACTTGATCAGGTACGCCTACACTCACACGTGAATTTTATCAGTTCCGTTGACCATATATGATACTGTGCAAAATACTTTTTGCTTTAAATCACATTGTTGGTGCAAAAACATTATTTTCTGTCTGTCAAACTGCCCCGTCTTTGTCATACTGAGGAGATTAAATGAAAGAAATGTGAACAAATGTTTGACAGGCTGCAAAGTGTCCAAAGATACAAGATGGACTGGAAATGAGAGACTTTGAAAGTCCTTCAGGAAGCCTGGAGAACTGTTCCTCAAGACCACATTAAAATACAAGGAAGTCTGGATCTCTGGAAGAGAAATATGAAGAAATGTGGGGTAGCTCAGTACCGTTTGTGCACTTTGTAGTCAGTCTGCTTTGCCGGTGGTCAAGATCTTCACAAGACCACCAGTGAGCAGTGGCGTGGATCACATGCTGAGGTTCTGATGTAAATCTACATACTGTGCACCATATTAGACACATGTAACTTGTTGGTCCACCTTGCAGATGTTACGTTATGGCTGAAATATGAAGATCTGATGCTGTTCTAGACACATAGACCTGTTGGTTGGATGTTTTTGGTTGGTGGACTGTTCTCAGCCCAGCAGTGATACTGAGGTTTATGTTTACGTTTACGGCATTCAGCAGACGCTCTTATCCAGAGCGACACATATCAGTCGTCTACGTCTGTAAAGCGAAGCTAAGATCAACACCTGCTTTTAACAGAGTTACTGCCAGCTAAGATACACACCTTAACAAACCCTGTCAGAAAGAAAAAAGTCAGAAGTTCATACACAAGTAAGGACAAACAGTTAAGAGGGTAAATGCCCAAGGTTTTTTAAATATAAAGAAAAAGATGTATAAGACATAAACGAGAGAACTGGTTAGACACCAAGGTGCTCCTTGAAGAGGCGGGTCTTGAAGTGGGGGCTTAAAGAGGGGGGTCTTGAAGAGGCGGGTCTTGAAGTGGGGGCTCTTGAAGAGGTGGGTCTTGAAGAGGCGGGTCTTGAAGAGGCGGGTCTTGATGAGGGGGCTCTTAAAGAGGCGGGTCTTGAAGTGGGGGCTCTTGAAGAGGGGGGTCTTGAAAACAGCGAGCGACTCTGCAGATCTGATCTGAAGAGGGAGTTTGTTCCACCACTGGGGGGCCGAGACTGAAAAGAGTCTTGATGCAGGTCTTCCTCTTCTTTTGAGCAACGGAGGTTCAAGACAAGCAGTGCTTGAATCTCTGAGAGGACCAGAAGTGACACTGCCTGATCAGTGCAAACAAGTAAGGAGGTGCAAGTCCCTTCTTGGCCTTGAAGGCGAGTGTTAAGGTTTTGAACTGAATGCGAGTGGCCACAGGGAGCCGGTGGAGGTTCCGTAGTAAAGGTGTGGCCTGAGACACTCTAATCTGCCACTACAATGTCGGTGTTCCCGCTGTGCTGAGAAAGATCCACCATCTAAACAGCACCTGCTCTCTGTAGGGGTCCTGACAAATGATGCGGTCAAATAGAAGATTTTTTTCCCATATCATCAGCTCAGTAAATTACTGTGTGATGGTCTTTTACTGGTAGCCATGCAACAACTTTACTCTTGTGGAAAGAGCTCGAATATTCGTAAAACGTATGGATGAAAATGTGAAGCTGAAGAGACTTTTCTGTTTTGTAGTGGTGTGGATAATCATGAGGAGTTCTTGGTGATCCTTTTTTGTTATTATTGATCTGGCACATTTCAATTAGGAAAATGCTTGACCGTGGCAGAGAAGGCGCTAACAAACCATAAATGAAAAAATAAAACTAATCTTAGAGAGTAAAAGGAGGCAGTGGGTAAAATTAGCAACCCCTTCTTTAAATGGTACAGCTCTGTTTCTCAGTTATTAACTGTCATAGAGTGGACATTGTTAGGGGGGGGTGGGGGGTGACTCAAACCAACAACCTCTAGATGGCGCAAACTTGAACATACTTGACCATAAGAGCAGCATGAGAGCCCATAGACTGGAACAGCCTGTTCAAATTCAATGGAATTCAGCAAATACTATTTTTTTGTGAGTTGTGAAAGGTGAGAATAAGAGAAGGTGAGAATAGGTGACTCTGAAAGGTGAGAATAAGAGAAGCACCTGAAGAGAATCCAAGGAAATGCACAATATGTTCTAATATATGACACACTTTGACATACAGTATTTGCTTATTTATCTCAGTACAGTGGATAAACGACTTGTTAAAATATAGATCGAGTGTTGAGATGAAATGACTGATTTAAAGGATTTAATGTCTAACTTCATTTGAACACTGTGGTTCACTCTTAATAATGTCAGAAATAATACAATGATTTTTTAAAGAAGGGAGTGTTTGTGTATGTGCATTTTTACTTCTAGTACAAGTGGCCTAATAGTAACATTAAAAATGTTAAAATGACTGCAGGACGAGAACATTTTTGTGATTTATAGTGTGTAGTTTGAACTGTGTTTGTGTGCATGTTTTATATCAGCCTTTTCCCTTTCAGCAGCTCACATGTGCACCAGTATTTGTCCATCAGCGTCTGTGACAGTCATAACAGCACTACTCTGCACTGGTTGTAGGTTCTTATCTCTTGCTCTTTCAACGCCCCTGACATCTGTTTGATATTTGTGAGCACGATTCTTTCTCTTTCAGCCTTGTGGGCTGTGACCCTGGAGAACTGTTGTGGTCTGCAAGTAATATTATGGTCCAGGAAAAATATTGTAGTTCAGGAGGAACATTGGGGTCCTGAAGAAACATTGTGGTCTTGGAGGAATACTGCAGTTCTGGAGGAATGTTGTGGTCCTGGAGGAATGTTGTGGTCCTGGAGGAATACTGTGGTTCTGGAGGAATGTTGTGGTCCTGGAGGAATGTTGTGGTCCTGGAGGAATGTTGTGGTCTTGGAGGAACGTTGTGGTCCTGGAGGAACGTTGTGGTCTTGGAGGAATGTTGTAGTCTTGGAGGAATGTTGTGGTCCTGGAGAAATTTTTGTGGTGCTGGAGGAGTGTTGTGGTCTTGGAGGAATGTTGTGGTCCTGGAGGAATTTTTGTGGTCCTGGAGGAATTTTTGTGGTCCTGGAGGAGTGTTGTGGTCTTGGAGGAATGTTGTGGTCCTGGAGGAATTGTTGTGGTCCTGGAGGAATGTTGTTTGTTTCACTGTGTAAATGGCTGAAATTATAATAAACCAACTTGACTCACTTAGAAAATGGGGACTTGAACCTCATGTAACATTAATTTAGGAAAAACAGCCTGTTGTTACTGTTATCTGGATGTAATTTAGTAGAGAAAAATGAGTTGTATTTGAAACATGTTCCTCTAAATGGAGGGGCTGAACTCAGCCCAGTGCTGCAAAGTGTCCAGGCTGCATTTCCCACAGGCGGGCCTCTGGAGAACACAAAGCCAGTCCAGATACAGAAACACAATGGACAGATCATACACAACAAATGTAGATAAACTACTTTTGATCCAATGGCTCTGTTCTCTCTTGGGCCGAGCTGATACAGTAGACTTGTAAAACTGTAATAAGTGACCGAGGGAGCCGCATTGTACGTTACTTATCTATCGATGCGATTGATCTGTCACAGTCCTGTCCTAAAGTTACCTTTATTTTCGAGATGCTGTTCTGTTTCTCTCGGCAAGGAATGTAGAAATGCATCCCTTGCTAACTCTAGTTGCTTCAAGATGGATTACACTATCATTAAAACCAGACACATGCCTGCAGAAAGTAACGTAATCACAAATCACGGAGCTGATAAGCTTTCTTCGGCAATCACCGCACGAAAGCAGAATTGATTGGTTATGTGGCTAGAAGCATTTTTATGCTAATCTGTTCCCACCGCTGCCTTTTCAAGAATGAGGGGATTTTGTTGAATTCCTGCTAGAGAGGCCTCACTTCACAATGGGGCTGAATTTTACAACATCCATCCCCATCCCGTCATCAGCGCCAGCCCTGTAGTTTTTCCCAGTGGCCTAGCAAGCATCAGGATGCCAGGAGACCACTCTCCTCTCTGGATCTCCTGGATATTTTATGAAGATCAAGCTGCCAGGAGTACAGGGCCGTGATTAAAGTACTTTCCTCTGTTTTCGCAAACTTGCCACACTGAACGGTTCCACATCATCATACAAAGTGCAATGCAAGACAAGCAAAGTTTTTTACATGGTCATTTAGCAACACTTACATCAATCACATTGCTGGGTTGCCAGTGATTAGGCCTGGGTGCATCTGCTCCAGCTGATCCCAGTTAGGTTTTTATCAGTTGATTGATCAAGTAACTGAGGGAGCCATTACTTTTTCACGGCGGTCTGTGGTAGATGTTCGCATAAAACCGGTTTTGTATTCATTCAGGCTTTTCTATAATAACTTATATTAAAAATATTATGAAATAGTCACGTGTGAAAGCGGCAGAATTCAAGGAATTCATGACTGTTTGGAAGGTTCACTTAAGGTTGAGGTTTAGATCAAATCTGTTCTACTCTTCCGAAGAATTTGCATGGCAAGTTCTAACCCAGAGTGTGATGTTGATTGTTGGCCTTTCTTTCCGTTCCTGTGCTCCAGTTGTGTTTTGTCAACGGGGGAGAAGATAAGGTAAGATAAGATAAGAAAGAACTTTATTTATCCCGAGGGAAATTATTTTGTCATAAACATGCTCAGTGCAACAAAAGGAATAAAGACAACAAAAAATAAGGAAGAAAAAAATATTAACAGTAGTAATAGTGCAAATGGAATAACAAAATAAATAGAACAAAAAACTAACGAGTAACTACAATAGAAATAGTAAAATAACTGATTAATAGTGCAAGTGGTTATGAAAAGTGACTTAGTGTTTGTGCCCTGAAAATATGATGAATGCAATAAAATGAGATGCTGGTGATCCACCAAACCAGTGAGGACTGGTAAGATGTTTTTGCACTATTACCGCCAAGTCTACGCCCAGTTGGAGCGCCCCCTGCTGGTGAATGTTTCGTGAAGGGGGGTAGCTGTGATCAACCAGACTTTTTTATCGCCCAGAGTGGGGGTGACTGTTATAGCAGCTTCCAATCTGAACAACCTGCCAGTGTTTGTTTTGTCAAGGAGAATTTAGGGAATCTGGCGATCAGAGCCGGTCCTGTTGGGGTGTGATTAGTCGAGGGGGAGCGGGTGGCTAGTAATTGGACAAAATTTATGTCAACTGGGGTGGGGGCGTGGCTGTTTGTGCCCTATCATTGGCCCATCAGGGCCCAATCAGAGCCCCTCCTGGTGGTGTGTGTTTTGTCAAATATCAAATATTGGTCAACCAGGTATGGATGCTGTTTGAACCCCTATCAGCAACCAATTGGGGCCCATTCGGCACCCCACCCCTCTTACCGGTGCCACCCTAGGCAGCCGCCCAGGTTGCCTACACCTAAAGCCAACTCTGATTTTGAGTCTCTATAAAAATGACAATCGAGTAGTAATTGCCACAAGGAATATGTGACGGTTTCCGAGATTTCAACATTCAGACTCACACTTGTATTCAATGTGAATTTCTCAAGCTTCTGCTTTTCATTTTACTAGAGCCCAGTTAACTTTGGCAGAAAAAACCTCAAACAAATACAAATGTGTCCGTCTCCCTCTATTAGAGTGACGGCGGGGCTTTGTGACAGTGTCTGTAATTAATTTTATTTATTTGGTCGGTACGAGTCATGTGTAAAAAATGCAGAAGCAGTGATGAAGCAAGAGAGTGACACTGATCAGTAAAGGGGTATCTGATCTTATCAAGTCTTAATGGCCATTCTGCCACTCTAATCATGTTTTGTCGACAGGGGTGGGACTGTTTTGGTGATCGATCCCATTTTTGGTAGACTGGGAATGGGTGGCTGGCTGTTTGTACCCTATCAGTGCCCAATAAGCGCCCGTCTTGCTGGTGTGTGTTCTGTCAAGGAGCTGGAAGAGCTGGTGATCTACCAGATTTTTTTATCAACCAGGGATTGAGGGGGAGCTGTTTGAGCCCTGTCAGTGCCCAACCAGGGCCCCCGCCAATGTGTTTCATCAAGGGGGGGGGGGGCGCTGTCTGAACCCCTGTCTATACCCAGTCGGTACCCAATCAGAGACTCCCCCCTTACCGATGCCACACCTGAAACCACCCCTAATTTTGATTCTTTATAAAAAGACAATGGAGCAATAATTGCCTCAAGTAATATTGTGACGGTTTCTGAGCTGAATATTCAGACACACAAACTGCCATTCAGTGTGAATTTTTAAAACTGCAGCTTTCTTTTTTTTTTCTGGAGTCCAATTAACTTTGGCAGAGAAAACCTCAAACGAATACAAATGTGTCCATCTCCCACTATTAGAGCGACGGCGGGGCTTTGTGACAGTGACTGATTAATTTGCTTTATTTATTTGGTCCCTGGTAGCCGAACCGTGCAGGTTTCCTTCAGTGAGCCACTGCACCTTTTCTTTTCTCCCGGTCGAGGTTATTCTGAGCATGGCCACAACATCCCAGCAGTAAACAGGTCAAACTTCCTGGAAGGGTAACTGAGGTATGAAGCGTCTTCATGCACCGTTAATAAGCCGCTGCACCATTCTGGTCCTCCTTCCCGAAGCTAATCGAGGCGTCCCTTTTCGAAACTGTGGCCAAACAAGAGTGTGCAACTCTCAGATTGGTTCAGCGACTCATTCATACTAAAATACGGTAGTTATGAAAGCACTTTTAGTATTTTAGGTTCAGTCAAAACTAATCATTATGTACTTCAAGGGAGTTCTGCACCAATTTCTTGATTTTTTGTATTTCCTCCATTGTTGGCTGTGGACTTACTCACTAATCTCTTTCAAAGTCCATAATAATCTCGGTGGGAAAACCAGGATTCGAGTGATTCTGATCAAACTATGCTTTTCTAACCATAGTTCACTGAAGTGCAGAACAAAAGATGTTTTCCCCGTGTGAAAAAACAACCCGTTGTATTGCTTTCCTGGCATTTCTGATGCTGTCATGCTGTTATAAAAAAAAAGAGCTTAGAAATAGAAACAGATAGAAAGCCTGAACTGTATCTGTGTTTTTGTCCATTTTTAAAGTTAACATTGTGTAATAGTGTCATAAACCACATAAGAAAAACTACAATGAGTCCGGGATGGTTATGCTCACAGTTTGATGCTAATTGGTAGAGTGTTAATTTCCATTTCTTGTTATAATAATAATAGTAACAGTAATGTTTATTTATGCAGCACCTTTCATGCATTAAAATGCAGGTCAAAGTGCTTTACGAGGAGAAAAGGTGGCATAGGAGAAAAAAGCAGGAAAAGGAAAATAAATGTATAATAGTATCATGAATAAAATGAAAAGAATAAAGTAACAGTAAAAAAAGTTGTAAAATATAATATGAAATGAGTTGCTCAGATAATAAGCAGAACGAAAAGTGGCTCAAAGGGTTGACTCTATCATTGGATGATCATAATCCATGGTGATGCCACACTCATCCACAGACGGGTACCCAAGAGAGAACAATTGGCTTCGCTCTCTGGGTGGGTAGGACACCCCCCACCCCCCCATTCACCCAGGACAGTGCAAGTCAATGCAGGCTTCAGTTAACTGATGTAACAGAATTGGTGATTAGGGCTCTCCTCCAAGCGTGTTGAGCTGTTGTGTTAGCAGCATTTGGTGAAGATGTAGTTGAGCTTCACATGAAAAACTTAATCAAAAATGTCAAATGACATTCAGGGACCACAACGATCCTCCAGGACCTCAATGATCTTCAGGGACCACAACGATCCTCCAGGACCTCAATGATCTTCAGCAACCACAACGATCCTCCAGGACCTCAATGATCTTCAGGGACCACAACAATCCTCCAGGACCTCAATGATCTTCAGGGACCACAACAATCCTCCACGACCTCAATGATCGTCAGTGACCACATTGATCCTCCAGGATCACAGCGTTTGTCCAGGACTGCAATGTTTCTCCCAAACTGAAACATTCCTCCAGGACAACAGCGTTGCTCCAGAACTGTGGTTCCTTACAAAGAACAAAAACAAACACCACAAGACTACACAAGTGTGGGCAGCTCTGGACTACACAGAGTCCAAAAACACAGAGCAACAGTACAATGACTCGCAGGACAAGACAACACACAGTAGTAAGAGTGTTTTATAACACACACTGCATTCTAACAGCAGAGTCATTCAAGTGCAAATGCAAAGATTGAGACAGACGACAATAAATAATTGCAAAAATGCATCAATAGAAGCAACAGGTCTGAAAGATCCTGTCCTAGCTGTCATAACACCTTGGACAGGTCACCAGTCCACCACAGATATGGGGCAGTTTAGTAGGTCTTTAGACTGTGGGAGGAACCCAGAGAACCTGGTGGAAACCCAGGCAGACAGGGAAAGAACATGGAGCAAACGACCCTCGGCCAGGCGTTTGTCCTGCGATCAGGAAGTCGTGGGTTTAATTCCCAAGCCTGCTAAGCACCTCTGAGGTACCCTGAGTAAGGTACCGTAGCCACACTGCTCCCGGGCACCGTGTTCCTGACTGCCCGCTGCTTCACTTGGTGAATGGGTTAAATGAGTTAAACGCAGAGGAAGAATTTCGTGTTGTTCACTGTGTGCCGTGGCGTGTTCACATATGACAGAAGGGTCACTTTCAGGAAGTGAACCCCCGGCGCCACTCACTGCATCACTGTGTCAAGCAGAATAAAGAATAAAATAAGACAAAATAATACACAAACTCTACAGTGGAAGATATTTTGAAGCTGCGAACTGAAGATACCATATGTCCCGTGGGAGGGACTTCCACAGTCTGGGAGCGCATAAGCTTCGCCACTTCTTTCTTCTGTGGTTTGGTCTTAGAATAGAAAGTGACTCTTTGTTTGATAACCTCAGTCACTGCAGTAGAGCTTGTTTACTTCGACAACCCGATGAATAAGGTGGTCTTAAAATCGAACAAAAGGAGAATGAAGTCCTGCCGGCGCTGGAGGAAGGTGTTCATCCCGTCATGTTCGAGTGAGAACTCTTGCTTCTGCATCCTGAGCTGTGAGTTTGTCTACTCTTTTTGAAAAGTGCCTCTCAATAATCCAAGCTGGAGAACGATTAAAAAAATATGCTGTTTCAGTTCTGCTGTCAGTGCAGATCTCTTCGGATCGTCAGGCTGCCTGAAGCCTGGCTTCAAATTTTTCACGTTTGTTGTTGTTCGGGAGAGCCGTTGTTGTGTCTATTGTTTGTTTCCACAAGAAAAGCAACTCAGAAATTGGTTAATTATGAGTGATTGGGGGATCCAAGTTGTGTTTCTTTACTACGGCAGCATTTTAAAGTGGGTCTGGAAAGCTGCCCGATACTTAGTTTTTGTTCATGAGGGTTTAAAAGATCCTGGAAGAATTCAGGCCAAGTCTCATAGTAGTGCTGCTCTCTGCTTTCTTATATATCCATTCATCCATCCATCCATTCTCTGAACTGCTCATCATTAACGGGGAAATAACTAAGAATAAAGTAAAACAAAACGACACGAAACTAAACAAGACAAAGCAGAAGGGAAACAGAATGGAGGTTAACTGGGACGGACCAGGGCTGAACAGAGACACACAGACAACAAAAAGCGAACGGAAAAACACAAAAATCCAGAATTATCACGAATGAAAACTGAAACGAGTAACACTCACAGAAAACACAGGCCAAAAACACAGAGAACCAATAAACACAGACTGAAATACTAACGAGGGAAATGAGAACACCTGGGCAGGGGCGGAGACAAGAACGAGACACAGGTGGAAACACCGAGGAGGAGGCGGGGCTGGGGCGGAGACTCACAGCAAAACAACAAAAACTCTGGTAGCAGAAAAACACACGGTCGAGGTAAATATCGACACAAACTCAGTCTTTAATTACCTGTTAAAAAACTCTTCTATTCTTATACTGAACATTCTCTGTCATGTTGCTGCTACAGTTGTACAACTGCATCACATTTATTGCTGTACTGCATTTTTTGCACATGTAACTTCTGCATCTTTGCAGATCTCTGCTGCTGGAATACAGTACCTGTCAAAATACTGTATTTATTTATATCTGTATTTATATTTATGTATGTATTTATATCTCGTCTAGTTGTATTGTTGCTCTTGTTCTTTGTCCCGTCTGCACTTGTGGTCTTGTGTTCGGTTCCGTTCTTTTCTTGTGTTGCTCCGTGGTCCTGGAGGCACGTTGTTTCGTTTCACTCTGTACTGTGTGCACATGGTAGAAATAAATAAAACCAATTTGACTTGACCTGAAACAAGAAGGGTAAAAACAAGAGAGAAAAAGAGGGAGACGGTTCCTGTGTTCTTTCGTTTTTCTCTGTATTCACTCATTTCTGCCACTTTTGACTTTAAGGTATCGGAACTGTTCAGTTCTCCATGGTTGGACTTCAGTTTGTAATTTTAATCGTGTGTGAGAGAGCAAAACTTCATGTAGAACTTCACCAAGATTTCATTCATTCATTCTCCTGTTTATTCTTAATCGGGGTCGGGGGGGTTCAATGCTTGAGCCAATCCCAGCGGTCGTAGGACGATCCCTCTCTCTCTCACACACACACACACACACACACACACACACACACACACACACACACACACTCAAGTCCACCTTACGTGCATGTCTTTGGACTGTAGGAGGAAACTGGAGATCCCAGACATGGTGAGAACATGCAAGCTCTAGTATGAAAGGAACCTTGGCCCCGCTGGGAATC
>JBBJLS010000109.1:42069588-42077088 GCA_037577275.1 Bryconaethiops microstoma
TCTGAAACTGGTCCGGTTCAGGGACTGGACTGGAAATGAGAGTCTTTGAAAGTCCTTCAGGAAGCCTGGAGAACTGTGCCTCTAAACTACATCAAAAATACAAGAACGCCTGGATGCAGGAATATGGAGAAATGACTTTTGCACAGCTCTTTATATGTATATATATATATAGTGGATGGCTGGACCATGGAACATACGCTACCCACTGCACATGCTTTGGTTGTCCAATTTAAATGGAATCTTTTACCTTGACTAAATAGCACAAACCTGGACAAAGGACAGGTGATGGTGGCCGATAGGTGGAAGAGTGTGTGTGTGTGTGTGTGTGTGTGTGTGTATACCTGAAACAACTGCACAGCTGGTTGTGATGCTTGTTTGCTCACGAGTGCTACAACGTCCTGCTGAATACAGGAACATGCAGTGAGTTATGAAGAGAGCATATGAGGAGAGAGGGTAGTCAAGGTTAGAGAGAGAGAGAGAGAGAGGCAGTGACTGGAGGGGAGGGGTATGCAGGCAGGACTAGCATGCTGCTTTCTGATTGGCTGGCTGGAAAGCTGCCTTTGTGAGGTCACAGGCTCCACAACAGCTTCAGCCCACTCGGGGAATGAAGAGTACAGTCGGTCGGCGCTCTCGGCAGTGACCGCTGCTCTGGACGTTAGTGTTAGAGTCCATCTCCAACGGAAAAACCAAAGTAGTTCAAAAGAAGAACAGAAACGACACTTACAAAGAGCTTTTCTTTGCTCGCGAATATCAGAAGATGCAGATTTGAGCAACATTGGTGAAAAAGTAATGCATACATCACTCCCGCATTATTAAAACTTCATTGAATTCACGGCCAAACACTGAGTCCTCTGAAACACTGAGGTCTGTTGATGTATTTCTTCATATTTTGCTTTGAATCACCTTGTTGGTGCAAAAATACTTATATGTGTCTAAAGATACAAGGAGTTCTAGATAAAGGAGTTCCAACCACTCAGCATTCAGCACCACCAGTATACTGATCACCGCCTGATCATCTGGAATCATCTGCTCCTGTTTGAGTCTTTGTAGATAAATAATATGTTTCTACAGACTATAGAATATCGGAAACCAGTCAGTTCCATTGTTTCTAATGTTTTCTTCTAATGATTTTTAAAAAGCAGCGTATTGAAAAAAACCAGAGGTTGGGCCCAAATGTCTGGCCGGTTAGTGCATGTATATGTAAATATAATAAATCCTCTTCAAGCGTGGAGACGGACAGCCCGGGCCGGACGCCGCTGCCAGAGGTCTGTGTGGACTGCAAACAATCAAACTCTCCTTTTAGCTCAGCACATTCCATGTTGGTGGAGGGCGGACGGCGTCGTCATTAAGTGTGTTATGAATATTAGAGCTTAGTGTGAATACTTTAAAACGACCCAACCCAAGGCCAGCAAACTGAAAAACCAATCGATAAATAAATAAACGAACAAAACAAACGAACGAAGAAACAAACCAAAACGCAAATACGGGGGGTGGGGGTGGGGTGGGGGGGCAATAACAGACCAGGGAGTCTGGGATGTAAATTTAGTCACATATTTATTACATAAATATATAGTAAAATAGACCAGCGACAATTACCATAAAAATATCTTCCTTTAAAATCCTAACCATAAACAAAGAATTGGAAAATCACACATTGACATTTACAAACACGCTGATTGTCTGGACCTGTCATAAGCAGCCCACCACAAAAAACCTGACATCACACCACCCACTGGACTCTTATTGAAGGAAAGGGTGGATGTGGAGGAGGCTGGGGGGGCGGGAGGGGAGGGATGGTGGTCGTCAGGGTGATGGAGGTGGGGTGGAGTGGGTGGTGTGAGAGGAGATCACAGTAAATATTCGGAGGTGTTGTGTGTATATATATTTTGAGACTGTGTATGTGTGTGTGAGTGTGTGTGTGTGTGTGTTTTGCCCAGAGCTTGCATATAGCCATCCTGTGTGTTCCTAAGTCCTTTTGCATACATGCTCTTAGTGGGAATCGGTTCTAAACACTGTTCCTGGACCGCCCTACTGCATCGCATTCGTCCATTCGTTCGCCGTGGCTGCTTCTGTCCATCTTTCGGTGCGGTGATGGAGTCGCTGAAGACGTGCGTTTGGCCACCACTGCTCTGCATTAAAAGGTGGGACGTCAGTCGTTCCTTCACCGAATTTCTGCTCAGATGTTTTGTTTAGTCGGCTGTGCTACTTTCATGGCTGCTTGATGATGTCCTAGGTATGCGTCCACCAGAGCCCTCAAGGATCTGCGTTTTTTTTTTTTTTACATGGACTTCTACAGGTCTAACCACAGGAGCACACGCCCACCACTTCCAACTTAATCAGCTGACCCCTGACATAAGCCCGTGATTGGTCAGGACCCCTGAGTGACTGTGAAGAACACGCCTTCTTTTCCCAGCCGCCTCAGCGATCACAGTGAAGCGAGTAACTCGGACAGAGGAGTGAGGACGAAAAAAACAAAAAAAAACAAAAAACAAAAAAACAAAACAAAACAAAAAAACCCCCCAAAACACCAAAAAGTAAGTATTCAAATCTTCCAAACAGTAGTAGAATAGTATTATTAGTTGAAGTAGTAAATGGTAGTTACAGTGTTTGCCATAGATTTTTTGTTTGTTCACTGCTGGTTGTTGGTAGTTTGGAATCACTTTAGGAATCTGAGAACCACATGAACTCGCTGTTTGAACAACGTCCCAGAAAGCAGAGGAAGATAAAGAGAGGACAAAAGAAAGAAAAACAAAACAAATAAAAAAAAACAAAAAGACAAAAGGTCTGCGTAGAACATCGCATAACAGAAACCAACAACATGGGGAGAGAAAACAGACTCGGAAATGTAGTCAGAGTTTGGGTTTGGAGATAAAACGCTGCTCGCGTTCGCTCCAAGACGCGGGACACGTGGGACCCCTCCGGTGTGGACGGAGCACCAGAAGGGGGGGTGTGTTAGGGGTAATGAGAGGTCAAATGTTAAGAGAGGAGGGGAACGAGTGAGCGAAAGAAAGGAGGGGGAGAGAAGAACGATGGACTTTCAGCGAAGAATTAGCTGAGGAATTTGGCCTAAGTTCAAATAACCAATTATCAGTAATGGCCATCTATGAATTGATGGCATCATTTCATTCACCGCCCACTCCTTTCTCTGGCTGTTGGCCAAATTTCACACGGGGACGAAAGCTTTCCATGCGGGGAAAATCTATCCGGCTTCGGAGAGAGTCGGCATGCGGAGAGGGAACACGTCCAAAAGCCTAGACAGGCATGCATCAATACTGGGGGGGGGGGGGGGGTGTGTGTGTGTGCTTGTGTGTGTTTTGGGGGGGTTGGGGATGTGGGGGGCACCCGTCGAGGCCTGAGGACCAAACCTGAGCGAGCCCGAAATCCACAGCACACAAGTTTCAGACCTGACAAACATTGCATAAGTGTTGATAGCTATAGCTTTATTCCGTCACACAAGACATAATATTCCTCTGTGGCCTTTTAAAACATCTGCACCACATTTGCATACATTCTTCACTGTCTAGGCATTATCAATCTCTTCCGGTTCGAGACAAATATAAGAGGACTACATATAAGAGGACGACGTCGGCATAAGCGTCGAATATGTGGGTCGTCGAAGCGCGAGACACGTCGGCCCAAATCTGCTGACCAATGAGTGACGGCACCTCTGAAAGCACCTGTGTCCACTCCGCACGATCCAGGGCAGGAAAAACTCCTGCCGCGACGTGGAGGGGACGCCGTCGCCCCAGACGTCTCGCACACAAACGGGTCAACGTTTTCCAAATACTGCATCAGAAATCCCAGCGCAAGCGGCTGGCCTTTGGTGCTCCAACTTGATTGCGAAAAAATGCTTTTGGTACGGTCGCATAAACGTGCATACGAACAGTCGATAGATGTCGCAGCGCGGCGTCGAATAGGAACCGCACCAGACACAATCGATACGGCCGCCGTATAGAAGCGTACGAGAGAGAGAGAGAGAGAGAGAGAGAGAGAGAGAGCGAGCGAGCAAGAGTGGAACAGACCTGCCTTACAGTGAGTGAAATGTTTTCCATTAGAGCATGGAAAATCATTAGCGCTCCTCCTAAAAGCCTGAACGGCCACGACTGTAGGACCATCTACTCAACGTCACCGCCTACATTCTTACTGTAAGTTAATGTCTATTGCAAATCTCGGGCCTCGGAGGGTGCTGTTAAAAGGGGGGGGGGGGGGGGGAGTTTTGAGGAATCCTGCCAAACGACCCAGGTTAAAAAAAGACACCACCACAATCACGCACGCGCGCGCGCACACACACACAAACACACACACACACACACATATACAACGCACAAGGACACCTAAACAGCACATGCACAAACCCAACAACATCCAACCTGGAGAACACAAAAGCCTTCAATACACCAACAGCAGCGTCTTTTAATCAGTGAAGGTGAACAGACGAGCAAAGGAAACGACGGAAGGAGAGAAAGCTTAATACATGCTGGAGGATTTTTTTTTTTTTCCGTGAAGAGACCTTTAACGTGACGTGTGGAGGCGGGAACAATCTGCCGAAATGTACCGACATCCACTGTTCGGCTGGATTTCACACACAAATATGAAAGTGTGTGTCTTGGTGTTTGCATGTAGGTACACCTTTCATCCAAGGAGGAGTGGGAACGGTCCAACTGGGCCTAGCTCATGAGGACAAGTCAGTGGGGACAAGTCACTAGGGACAGGTCAATGGGGACAAGTCAGTGGGGACAGGTCAATGGGGACAGGTCAATGGAGACAGAGGAGTCTCCATACGCTTGTATTCACAGGTGCAGTTCTGATTTTGGACTTATATTTTGTTACACAGTAAATTTCAGTTGTCCAGAATACGTGTCCATGAAGTAGGCCCATTCAGACAGACAGACAGAGAGAGAGAGAGACAGATAGACAGATAGTCTAAAAAAACACTGGACACAAACATAAAGCACAGCCTCCACTCAAAGAGAGCAAAGAATGATGAGCTAACAAACTGGCAGTGACTCGAGTTTTTTCATCGTTTATTAAAAAAAAAATGCTTGTTATACTTTTTTGTTGTTGTTTATATATACCTGAGAGAATCCTTCAATAGTTTTTGTTTTTCCAGTCTCACTGATAAACAGGTGTGGAGTGGACATCATCCTGCTCTCCTCACACACTCTCATGGATGGGTGTGTTTCAGAAGCGCGAGCTCGGGCGCTGGGACACATTCACACACACTCAAAAAGCCAAACTAAGGTTTCCTTTAACGCTAGGATTTAGGGTCGCGAGACCAGGGCGCTTTATTCATTCATTCATTCATTCGGTTCTTTATTTTACTTAGTTTCTGTATTGCACTCGCAGATTTGGTTAGTTCAGGGATCTCTCGACGCCGCTGTTAAAGCTGATTAAAAAAAGGGACGGGGAGAACCAGGTGACTGAGTCCGGCACGGCGGCTCGTCACATGTGCTGTAAAAGCGAACTGGAACTGTGTGAGATAGCCGGGCTTTCTACTTTACTCCTCCCTCCTCCTGCACTTCAAGCCTCTGTCTGACCGAGAGCGGGCGTCTCGTGGTGCTGCCGGCTCTGAGCCTCGCTGGAGGCGAGATTTAGTGGCATTACATTCAGCCGTCCTCCCCTAAAGAGCGGCGCTGCTTTATTATTAATACTGTGATTGCAGAAGAGTTTTTGTTTGAGTTTTGTTATTATTATTATTATTGTTATTATTATTATTATTACAGGGGTGAATTTTGGCGCCGCTTCTCCTCCGGAGTCGCTTGAAAAACTGAACCCCCCCCAATTGCGAACTTTTAGAGTGGATGATCGAGGCTGGGCACGGATCGTGTGAGCGATGTTTTGGGCAGCGGAGGGGTGAGTTGCCGTAAGAAGTCTCTGAGCGAGCGCTGTGCCGGCTACGGCAGCCACAAAGAGCCACAAAAAGTGAGCGAAAGTGATCTGGGGACGCAATCGCACTTCGCATTTTCATTCTAGTTTTAATTCTTTCACTCCTACCCTCTTTTCGGACAGGTTGCACCGATCCACGAGAGCGTTTGTTCGTCATTCAAACACACACACACATATATATATATATATATATATATACACACACACATCCACACACCACTTCCACGCGGCCTCGTGACAGTGGATGACATCACTGGTTCCAGCGGGAGCCGCCTGGTGTAGGTTCCACAGGAGGAGGAGGACGAGGAGGAGGTGGGCTGGGTTCAGAGGGGGTTGCTGGTATAGAGGCCTGGGGGGGCCGTGTGCATTCGGAGGGGGCTGGAGGGCATTGCATAGACATTCTTGCTACAAAGTGTTTTTTTTTTTAGCTTTGGGAGGGCAGAACACAGAACTACATTTGGCAAAAAAGGAACGAAAGCAGCGCCGCCACCAAAAAAGCCAAACGAAACACTCCCCCAATAGCCGTCTCCTCCTTCCCGGCGAGTGTGTGAGAGAGTGTGTGTGTGGATGTGTGTTCTAAAAGACCTCTGGTACGGGGGGGTCCGAGATTTTGGTTTGTCAGGTGTATTCTGATTGGCAGCTGAGAGGCAATCTGAAGGCTTTAATGGGTAAAACCAACATCAGGAAGGGGGCGGGGCCTGCGGGCGTCCCACAAGAGGACACTTTTCTATCCGTCCGTCTGTCTTTGTACCGGTCACGAACCCGCGGTTTCGGAAGGGGGGGGGGGGGTGCGTTCACTATCGCTTTGGGACAGGAGGCACAGGGTCGGACCGTTATATCTTTGCGGGGCAGTTTTTTTTTTTTTTCTTTGCGTTTTGCTTCGTAAAAAGGGGGCGGGGCCACATGCGCGTTTCGCGAGTGCACACAAGCACACATACAGAGATGTATGAAGCGGTTACATAAGCTACGTACGCAGTTTTACTTTACAAAGTGGTGGAGAAAAAACCAAAACAAAAACCAAAACACAGCCAGCGTGGTTTCGCCTTCTGGTCTCTCGACATCATCCAGTCTGTGAGTGTTGCATATGGTTAACATATACTGAATTCATCCTTTTTTTTCTTTGTTTTTTTTTTCCCTCTTTCTTTTTTTTTTGTATTTACAACCTTGGTTATGGCCAAAAAAAAAAAAAAAAAAAAAAAAAAAAAGAAACCCTAAATGAGAAAAAGGACAAAAACAAACAAACCAAAGAAAAAAAAACAAAAAACAAAAAAAAAAACAAAGAAAAGAGAGAGAACATGTTGAACAAAGTATTGCACCTTGCAGACGGGCAATAGATTCTCAGTTTGTTGGTGTAATGTCATTTTTTTTTGTTTTTTGTTATTTTTTTGACAGCAATGTCCACTCTGCTGGTGACCTGAAGTGAGGTTCTGGTTGCTGGGCTCGGATCCAGCCCAGTCCTGTCAGCTACATTCAATACCATGAAGCACTCTCCACGGTCACAGACACACACGGCTCCGCTCCAGGCTCCGGGACGCTTCCGGGACAAACGGCGCCCCCCGATGACGACTCTGGGCTAGAAAGGAGCACAAAACGACCGTAGCTTAAACTCGGCAG
>JBBJLS010000109.1:42082088-42083165 GCA_037577275.1 Bryconaethiops microstoma
GATGGTTCTAAGGGGTCCAAAGTGGGCCAAAAAAACAACTAAGCATTGTTTAAACCCAACTGACCATCTCAATCCCTTTATGACCACAGTGCAACATCTTCTGATGCTCCTTCCCAGCAGGAGAACCCACCATGTCACGAAGCTCAAATCATCTTGGTTTCTGGATCATGACCATGAGTTCACTGTACTCAGAAGGTGTCCAGAGTCTCCAGACTCAGATGGTCTCCAAGTCTCCAGTCCAGTAGAGCAGCTTTGGGACGTGGTGCAACAGAAGATGGATAAATCTGCAGCAACTGTGTGATGCGGTGATGTCAATATGGACCAGATTCTCTGAGGAACATTTCCAGCACTTTGTGGAATCGATGCCACAAAGAATGAAGTCAGTTCTGAAGGTAACAGCACCAGCCAGGTGTAGTGAACCCATCGCCTGGTAGTTTTTTTTCCACACTTCTACCTGTTGATGTGTGTTTTTTTTAAACTCGTGCTCCATCATTCCAGACTAAAATTGGTCTTTTATTCATGTCGGTCGTACCACCTGACATGAACATTTCCTCATCAGTGAGACGACATTCACCTCAATACTGGAGCAACTCGTTCATGGTACAACAGCACGAGCTGTGGTCGCTATGGTTACAGTGCCACAGTAGTTATTAATTAGTAAGGGGACGATAAATCCTCAATAAAGACGGATTCTAAAGGCTGGAACCAAATCAGCAGCTCTGCAGCAGCGACTGCTGGAGTCACTCTGACGCCTGTCAGGAGGTTCAGTATAAAACAAAGATTAGTTTTACAGCATCAAACAGCAAGTGTGTCTTTCTAGGTTGTGTCATGCTCTTGAGCATCCTGCATGGTGCTTCTTGGTTGTGTGTGTGTGTGTGTGTGTGTGTGTGTGCTTGTGCGCGCGCGTGCATGTGTATAACAGTATAAATACAAACTGTAAAAGTGTAAAGGTGACAGTGTATCGACTGTAATGCTGAATCTCCATTAACCTGCAGTGTGTGAGTGAGTGTGTGTGTGTGTGTGTGTGTGTGTGTGTGTGTGTGTGTGTGTGTATAACTATATCATATACCTTATGCG
>JBBJLS010000109.1:42186558-42197071 GCA_037577275.1 Bryconaethiops microstoma
CTCCGCTCTCTTCATCAACCTCAGCGATCGTTTGTAGTGCATTTTGCGTTGCCAGCTCTTGGTCTTTTGCATATGCAGGGTCTTTCGCTTGGGCTTATATGAGTAGTAAGGTCTCCACAGGTTGTCTTCTCCATCATGGTTGTTCCTGTCCTCTCTGACCTCCTGTCGGAAGAAGTATTTCCTCACCTTTCCTGGCAGCCTAGAGTTTTTCCATTTGGGCTCCTCCTCCCTTCCTTCCTGGCTAGATCTGCGGTGACTATGGTGTTTGCGGCGGTGGTGATGGGTGTGCCGCTGCTCTCTCTGGTCTTCATGGGGAAGGTTGTTCTTTTTGGCTTTGCTTAGGGTTGGACTTTTGTCTCTCATGAGGTCTGTCTCAGAGATACTTCTTTTGACTATAGCCTCCTCCCCTATACGCACAGTGATCTGACACAGAGGCCCACTCCCTTTGACCTCTGAATCCACAGATATGGGCACTGCCTTGCTTAATTCACTCTTGCTATGAGATTTGCGTCCCTTACGCAATGTTTCTGTTGGTTGTTGGATTTTTGAGACTTCTGTATTTGAGGAACCTGCATCCCACCTACTGTGGGCATGTGTGTGTTCTTTCTGACTATGCTTTTTAATTAGCTTTTGTGAAGACTTAGCCGTGGTCTGACTGCTCTCATGGGAGCTCTTTCCATCCCCAGAGGGAACCTTATTTCTTTGCACAATAACAGAGGATGGGAGTGCTGTGCTGTGCATGATGACTGAGGGTTTGTTGTGTCCAAACGTTATGACAGAAGAAACAGCTGCCTCCGAGCCCTTAAGAGTTTTGGCTTTAGCACTGCTGTTTCCCGACAGACGTTCGTCCGACCTTTCTTTCTCACCAACCTCTGCAGGCGTTTCTGTGTGGGGCGTGGGCAGCTTCTTGCTCTGTTCTGTACCCATTTTGATAAGGAATCTGTCAGGGTCAGGCTTAATGTCTTGGGAATGAAGATCTTTAAGGAAGGACTCCAAATTACTGGTGTCTAGATTTGGAGGGAGGCTGCAGTCCACAGGCAAAGGAACGTTAACTGATGAGTCAGCCTTGAGTAATCCTTCAGCCAACGCGTGGCTGTATGTCTTATACGGCCGTTTCTGAGAACGCATTGGAAGTAGCCGGTAGAGTTTGAGGGCGTTAACCTTCTGCTTATAGCCCCCATTTGCCGTCTTCTCACTTGAGATGAGACCAGGGCTGATGCCATGGAAGGCCTTCTGGTGTGTTTTGAGGTTGTAATAAGTAGGGAAGGCCTCCCAGCAAAATATACACTGGTATCGCCTTTCACCAGTGTGCCACACCTCATGTTTGGTGCGGTATTCTGCAAGAGCAAAAACCTTGTCACAGTAGTGGCAGGGGTACTTCCGACGCCATGAGTGCACGTTAGAGTGGCGTTTGAGGCTTGAAAGGGTCATATAGGAACGTTCACACACTGAGCAGAAGTAAATGATATGTCCATCAACAACTTTCACAAAGTGATCCTCGTCCCTCAGGCCATCACTGTGAGCCAATTCCCCAGCATTATGTCCATTGAGGCCACGTCCCTTCTTTGCAGGTCGGCCAGGCCCTGTCTCTTGCCCAAGCTGCTCTGGCTCTGCAGCTTCGCCTGTTTTCTCCACCTCCCCCTCCTCCAAAGGTTCCTGTTTGGGTTGGATGGGGAAAGCTGGCAGTGCTTGCCGACAGGTGGCCTCGTGGGACTGGAGTCTTTTATTATGGATGAAGGCTTTGCCACAGTGACGGCAGCTGAGAACCCGTCCCCCCCGATGGAGGCGCATGTGGACGGTGAGGGACGAGGCAGTGCTGAACAGACGGTGGCACACCCCACACAGCAGCTCTGGTTTTGGCTCTGCTCGATAGGAGTCATGAAAAGATGGAGGAGGGAGGGTCAAGGGAGAGACAGAAGATGGAGAAAGAGGAGGAGGGCTTGATGAAGACGATGGTGGGTTAATACTGGGAAGAGGGAGGCTTAGTTCAACATGTAGGCTGTTTCCTTTCCGTTTTTTTCCTTTTGAACCTTCATGGTCCTTTGTCAGCTGACCTTGGAAGGCTCTCGCACTCAGGTTGAATAAGATATGTGCTGTCTCTGTTGTTGAGTGTTCTGGGTAGTCATTAGGCAGACCAGCTCCAGAAGTCTCTCTTGAGTAGTCCATTTTAGCAGATGTGTGCAAAGCAGATGTTGGAAAGTGGGGACCACTACCAGCCACTGAAAAGGACAAAGTGGGTTTGCAGTTCTTACTGACAGGTGCGGTCAAATCAATGGGAACAGTGGAGGAGGAAGAGCAGGACAGGCCATCCAGTTTTGACGCTTTGGACAAGTGCTTGTCTTTAAGAGTTTCCTCCTTCCACGCCGTGCCATCAGTGGCATCTCTGTCATAGTCTGAAGGAGAGGGAGGGGAGTGAATCAGGGGACAGTGCTTTTGTGCAGAGAAACCAGGCAGTCCAGTGCTGATGGGAAAACTGAGAGATATCCTCGTTGTTTTGGTGCCATCCACTTCGTCTGTCCCCTCTCCCATTCTGTCTCCTCTCATCTGTTTATTTCTGTGTTTCATTTGATTGTTTTTCAGAAGTCCTCTGACGCGTGCTTTGAGACTGTGGTCCACCTCTAATAGGCTCTGAAGGAAGCAACAGGTGTAGATGCCGTTCAGAAACGTCAGAAACACTGAACAGAGTGAGGTAAACACTAGAACTGTGTCCGCCACTGGAACAGGAGGCTGAGGGGCATGCAGAGGACAGCCAGGTGGAGAAGACTTCAACTCATGGACCAGGACACTGTAGGCGGGGATGATTCTGAGATGGATGTAGAACTGTATCTTCTGACAGATTGGAATGGGTCCTGTCAGGCAATGTTTGTTTAGCTCCAAGAATGCAGTGCTGGTGTGGAGGGGGTTCCAGCCGTCCATGTCGGACACCATGACCCCACCCCTAAACCTGAAAAAAACAAAACAGAAAAACATTAATCTTCTATATATTTATGTACTTAATGCATAACTGAGTAGATCAATAGGATCAACTCAGCTTTATAGGGTTTCACAATATATCGCCTATTAACTGTCTCTGCAGTGCTGATATCACAGAAGGCTGCAATATGCAAATTAGGCTCTAACCAATCATACTATTTCTGAGAGGGTGACCAATCATAGCTCCATGTGAGTCACTGTATATACTGATGAAACCATTAAACCCTCAAAGGTCTATGTAGTTTTCCCTGATGTACATTTGATGGGTCTGCGTACCAACAGTATTTCATAATAATAATTAATTAAACAGGCTATATTTCTTGTTGTATCTTTAAGGCTGATATAAATAACTGATCTCTTTTCTGATTGGCTGGCCCCATTGCAGCTTATTCAAAAGAAAGCCTGGGGCTGAAACACTTCTTAGAACTTCAGCATGAACGGGCGGCGTTAAACTGGTGTAGGCTGAATATGGAGACAAATGGGTTTTGTGACATCACAAAAACTGATAGAAAATGAGTTGTTTTGCCAGTTAGATTCCATACATGGCCTGTGTGGACAGGACAGCAAATATTTACAAACTTTAAGTATTTTTAATCCCAGAAAAGTGATATATTAATATATTAAAGGGCAACACAGTTATATGTAGCAGTAACATCGCAATATTGATATTCTGTCCACATCGTACAGCCCCTGCAGCTTTGCTTTGCAAACTACAGCATGTATGCATAATCACACAGTACATTTATCACCTATGGCCTGACACACCCGTATAGAAAACTGGCTTCTAATTTCTTGATGGCAGCAAAATACGGACAACTGGTTTCAGGCGTCCCTGTTTCAAGCTCCAGCATGACCAAACTGGAAAGAATCTTGGCAATCAATCCCACAGTGTCACTGCATTCCCTTCACCTAACAGAACGCAGTTAGAACTTAGTCCCTCCCCCAAAAAGCTGATTTTACAATTACAAATTTTAACGTCCCTATACTATAAAGCTAGAAATATTGATAAGTCTGCATTAATAAACATTTGTTGTTAATAGATGTGTTTCTATTAGTAAGGCTATATTAACAGAATTCTATAGATATGGCTATATTAATAGTTTTTTTATTAATGAGGCTATATTAATAGATGTGTTTGTTATTGATGAGGCCATATTAATGCATGTGTTAAAAAGGCTGTATTATTAGAAGTGTTTTTATTAATAAGGTTATATTAATAGATATGTGTTTCTATTGATACGGCTATATTGATAGATATGTGTTTCTATTGGTACGGCTATATTGATAGATATGTGTTTCTATTGGTACGGCTATATTGATTGATGTGTTTGTTATTGATGAGGCTATAATAATAGATGTGTTTTCCGGGTGGAGTGGGGGTGGAGGTTTGGCCGAACGTCTAATCCGAGGTAGAGAAGTGATGTTCCGTGAGATGAGTTACGCGTGTATTTTTATCTGCACTTCTGAGATTTCCTGATAGCCGCCTATGCTCATCAGGAAGGTTTTTGTTTGCTTGCTGAATTTGCTCATCTTTCCTTTTAAACGAGAATATACTTAGTTTAAGTGGCTGCAATTTTGCGACGCGAGAAAAATTCCCAGTCATGGTTTTCTGCCTGCGTTTCAGGCAGGCAGGCAGTCAGGCAGGCCTCTGTAAAATTCCACAAGCAGCCCTGAACACACTGAAACTAGGTCAGCACTGTTATTGCAGAGAGAGCGAGCGAGGGAGATAGAGCGAGAGAGAGAGAGAGAGAGAGAGAGAGAGAGAGAGAGAGAAAGAGAGAGAGAGAGAGAAAGAGAAAGAAAGAGAGAGAGAGAGAGAGAAAGAGAGAGAGAGAGAGCTACTTAGAGATCCCGAACCTGTAAATCTCTCACCAAAGATTAGCGCATTTCAACACACACTCCAGCCATTGGATTAATGCGGAGTGTCTGAGAGATTTCCCCCGATACCTCCACTCACACACTCCGCCGCTCCGCCCTCGTCTGTAATCTCAACACAGCGTAATTTAGCGGCAGCCTCTGAGGGATTCTAACATGAATGCAGCACAAACGGATGTGTGTGTTTGTGTGTGTGTGTGTGTGTGTGTGAGTTTTAGACATGTGTATGTGCCTCTGACAAAAAGTAAGAAGCCAGTGTATTTGATGTACACTAGATGTCCAAAAGTCTTTGGCTACCCCTTATTCTTCCTCAGCTGTTTTAAGGTCCACCCATTACAGCGGTGTGTTCAGGTGTGTTCGAGTGTATTCACACAGCTTGTATGATCTCCATAGAAAAGCTCAAACAGATTGGGATGCTCTAGAGCAGCCACACATGAGGCCTGAGATGCTCAGAGACTCTGGAGGGGTATAAAGCCCCCCAGTATTTGGCTGTGAATCAGTGGAATTGCATCTAACTCCTTTTGCAAGAGCTCATGTGGTGTGGGTGGATCTCATATATTTAAATAAGACTTTTTCTTTCAATTATGACAAGCATGAGGGTGGATTTCTTATGCTTTGGGGTTGTGTGGTGTCATTTTTTATCTTTTATGCAGCCTGCATACATTCTGTGTGATGGGAAGATTCTTAGCAAAGAAAATAAACCACGAGCTCGCAACCAATGCAGAGTGTTCAGTGTTTCCTCTCCAAACGTTGATTTGAGTCATGATTTTTCTCTATACCAGTGACAGGAGGATATGGGGACTAAGAGAAGAATGGATTCTAGTAAATATTAACAAGTCCTGAAAGCAATGGTCCCATATTCAGTGAAGAAACTGAATATGGGACCATTGCTTTCTCAACAGAAGGCACATGTTCATCTTCACCTTCCCATTGATGGTGGTGTGATTGGGGGGGGTGGTTGGGGGATGCAACGAAACTGGGGAGCAAAATCCGTCCGAGCATCAATTATCTAGACCACCTATCCTTAGACAGGTTTGCAGGGGGGCTTTTTACTGTGTGACAAAAGTGTTTGGGGGAAAATCAGAAAAAATATATAAAAAATGATAAATCAATTCAGTGAATAAAATAATGTAAGTCCATCCATTTTCTGAGCCAAACCAGGGTCATGTGGAAGAATAATTAATAATGTTTAACATAATTCATATTTTCAGAAATGTGTCATTTTGAGTTTGTTCCATGCAAAGGTGGTAACCAATCTACATTCGAAAATCAACAAAATGTGTAACTTTTGCACAGCTGTGCCGCACAGCTTACACACATTTGTGTGTTCTACTGAAATTCACCAGCATCAACCATTAAAGCCATTCCCCCACATTCTTAATGCAGCCAGACTTCCAGAATTTCATTAGGAATATTAGGAATGAAATCTGGATCAGCAAAGTCTACGTTTCAGTGAACAAAATCAGCACCAGCCACAATCATCATCAAGTTAATTCACCTATTTGTCGAAGCACTCCAGACATCTGAAGGACCTTTCAGAAAAAGAAAACCTCAGACTAAGACTAAGAAATGCCCAAATAATACAAGAATTTCAGATATGAAACAAATCCGAAAAGAGCCGAAGCAGCTGGGGGACATCTGACCTCGGTCCGCAAGCTTTAAAAACTCTAAATATATAACAGCATTTCCCTCTGTTCCCCTGCCACCACTCTGTCGCTCTGTTTTGATGCAGAAATGACTTCCTAATTGTGTTTTGAAGGCGGCTTTTCATGCTTGGAGTTTTGGCCGCCAAACAAAGCTCTTTTCATACGTTCCCTCAGTCCCTCCTGTTCTGAGAAGAGCGGAGAAGAAGGCCTGGTCTTTTAGCTTCAGACAAACTTGAGAAGTGAAGGGATGAGTGTGTGTGTGTGTGTGTGTGTGTGTGTGTGTGTGTGTGTGTGTGTGTGTGTGAGTGTAAGCTTCTTGTTCATTACCGTACACACACAATCATCCTTGCACTTCTCAAGTCTGTCTGAAGGCAACAGTCTACACCACTTTATCGGATAACCCGCTTTTGTAATGTCCCTTGCTGGACAAGTCCAGTATATCTGTGCAGACCATTATCATACATAAAGGTCTTTCAATGTGCTTTACTGGAATAAAAATATGAATACATTAAAGCATAAGAGTAGTATGAAGTAAAAAAAAAAAAAAGGATTAAACGTGCAATGAAAGTGCAGATATCTGAGAGAAGGTAGTGAAGAATGGAGCAGTTTTTAGCAGCTTTTTAAAGCTACAGTTGGTGCAGGTTGGTTGGACAGCATTGGTTGGACCAGGTGAAGTGATACACTCCATTTCACCACGTTTAGTTTCAGCTCTTTTCACCTCAAGCTGAGCAGCTAGCATTGCGATTGTACTGCTACCTATCGTGCTTGTGATGCCGTCCAAGATGTTAAAGGGCCCATATCATCACTTTTCTGGAATTATATGGCTTAAATCTGTGAACATTGTTTAAATTGGTATGTTTGCTCCTCCCATTCATGCAGTCTATACATGGAAAACAAGCTACAAAAATGACCAGTTTTCAAATCATAGTTTTTGTGATGTCACAAAACCATTAAATTTCACTTCTGCTTACAGCGGTTTAGCCCTGCCCATTTATTCACTGATTCGTCAACACCCTTAATGGACAAAAAACGAGTTTTAGTTGGATTACATGAAGACCTCGATTCGTCAGAACACCCAGTAACTCACCCGGAGCTGTGATCAGTTACCCTGCAGAATCAATGTAATCGGTTAGAGGCTTATTTGCATATTGAAGCCTTTTGTGAATCCTTTTATTAGAATTGCAAAAAACGATATTGCGATAACGATATATCATGCAGCCCTTGTTAACAGTAGGAGATGGGCCTTATTGTTACTTATTCTTGATACGTAAGTATCGATATTCTTATTGATCCTATTTTCAATAATTTGGTGCCAAAAATAAAGACGTGAAAAGACGTGGAAAGTTATTTTATAGTGATTTTTTGGAAACTGTGAAACTGTGTCCTGAGTAGGGCTGTAACGGTACATGTATTCGTACGGAGAATACACTGTACGACGGAGAAGAAATACGGAATCACAGAGGGACCAAAAAGCGCAAGTAAATCGTAAACCTGGGTCGTAGTGTGGTGCAATAGTGCCACCTACTGGCGTAACGCTTCTGCTGCCTTACACATACATGAAAATATAAACAAGAGTGTGTGTTTACTGGTCAATACACTGCTGTTTATTTAAAATAAAACAAACCAAGCCTCATTCTTTAGAACTTTTTGTTGCTTAACTTCGCTGTATCGTGAACCGTATCGTCAGAACTATAGTGTGAACCTATAGTGTGATCTTTCTGTACCGTTACACCCCTACTATACTGTTACATTACATGACTGTACATTATTGTGATGTCTGTGTATTGTGTTGTATTGTGTTGTTTGTCTGTTGTAAACTGCACTGTGTTGAATGTTGCTCTATGTTGCACCGTAGCTCATGGAGAAACGTTCTTCAGACACAACACGCTTCACTACTGAACTCGTGACTACCTGGAGAAATGAGCTGAGATTAGCTTGCAGTTTTCTTTCAGAAACCGCCCCTTCGAAGCTTAAGTGCTTTCACACCTGGAAGGCCGGCACACACCTGCTTTCGAGCTGAAGTGCTTTTGCGGTCGCAGTTCCTTGGTCTCAGATACCAGAGGAAGATGTTGCTGCTCAGAACAGTCTTTTCTTTGTCTCATCAGAAATAAATTATCTTCTTATTTAGAGATTATTGAGTCTGACTTGTTTCTCCTAAAACCTCCTTTAGGAAAAATAAGGAGGAAAAGAAAAAAATCAACGTAAGACAGAAATTCTTCTGCTGTTCTCATTGGTTCTCAGTTTCTTCTCTTTAACAACCTTCTGGATCTCAAAACCCTTCTTGGTCTGACTTTGGTATTGAATTTGGTCACTAAGACAAATTTTTGATGTTGTTCAGGCTCATTTATAAGAAACCAAGTTTTCTTCTGGATCTTCTGGTGGATCTGAAGATCTGATGGTCTGAGCTGAATAAAGATCAGAGCAGTGAGAGAAAAGAATTTTCATCTGTAGATCTTAAACTGGGATGGGACTGAGATCAGAGGACGCTCTTTATCAGGAGCTGAATTTAAGGAGTGGGAGAAATATGTGTGTATGTGTGTGTGTACATATGTGTGTGTGTATGTGTTTGTGTGTGTGTTTGTGTGTGTGTGTCTGTGTCTGTATGTGTGTGTGTATATGTGTGTGTATGCGTGTGTGTACATGTGTGTGTGTACGTATGAGTGTGTGTATGTGTTTGTGTGTGTGTGTGTGTTTGTGAGTGGATGTGTGCGTGTGTGTGTGTGTGTACGTATATGTGTATGTGTGTTTGTGTATGTGTGTGTTTGTTTGTTTGTGTGTATGTGTGTGTATATGTGTGTGTGTATGTGTGTGTGTGTTTGTGTGTGTGTGTGTGTGCGCATATGTGTGTGTGTGTGTGTGTGTATGTGTGTAGGTGTGTTTGTGTGTGTATGTGTGTGTGTGTGTTTGTGTGTATGTGTGTTTGTGTGTGTGTGTGTATGTGTGTGTGTGTGTGTGTTTGTATGTGTGTGTGTATATATATATATATATATATATGTGTGTGTGTGTGTGTGTGTGTGTGTGTTTGTATGTGTGTATGTATGTATGTTTGTGTTTATATGTGTATGTGTGTATGTGTGTGTATGTGTGTGTGTATGTGTGTGTGTGTGTATGTTTGTGTGTGTGTTTGTATTTGTATATGTATGTATGTGTGTATATGTGTGTGTGTGTATGTGTGTGTTTGTGTTTGTATGTGTGTATGTATGTGCTTGTGTGTGTGTGTGTATGTGTGTGTATATGTGTGTGTATGTATGTGTGTGTGTGTGTGTGAGTATTGTGTGTGTGTGTGTGCGTGTGTCTATGTGTATATATGTGTGTTTGTGTGTGTGTATAGTGTGTGAGTATAGTGTGTGTATGTGTGTGTATGTATGTGTGTGTATGTGTGTATATGTGTGCGTGTGTATGTGTGCGTGTGTGTGTGTGTGTGTGTGTGTGTTTGCATGTGTTTATGTATCTGTGTGTGTGTGTATGTGTATATATGTGTGTGTGTGCGTGTATAGTGTGTGTATGTGCGTGTGTGTGTCAGTATAGTGTGTGTATGTGTGTGTGTGTATGTGTGCCTGTGTATGTGTGTGTGTGTGTGTGTGTTTGCATGTGTCTATGTATCTGTGTGTGTGTGTGTGTGTATGTGTGTATATATGTGTGTGTGTGTGTATGTGTATAGTGTGTGTATGTGTGAGTATAGTGTTTGTATGTGTGTGTATGTATGTGTGTGTATGTGTGCTGGTGTATGTGTGTGTGTATAGTTTGTGTATGTGTGTGTGAGTATGTGTGTGTGTGTGTCTATGTGTATATATGTGTGTGTGTTTGTGCATGTGTGTGTGTATAGTGTGTGTATGTGTGTTTGTGTGTGTATGTGTGTATATATGTGTGTGTGTCTATAGTGTGTGTATTTGTGTGTGTGTGTGTGTGAGTATAGTGTGTGTATTTGTGTGTATGTGTGTGTGTGTATGTGTGTATGTGTGCATGTGTATGTGTGTGTGTGTGTGTGTATGTGTGTGTGTGTGTGTGTGTGTGTTTGT
>JBBJLS010000109.1:42206031-42221614 GCA_037577275.1 Bryconaethiops microstoma
GTTGGAACTCCTTTATCTAGAACTCCTTGTATCTTTACACACTTTGCAGCCTGTCAGTAAAACATTTATTCACATTTATTTCATTTAATCTCCTCAGTGTGACAAAGATCAGACAGAAGATAGGATTTTTTGCACCAACCCAGGGATTCAAAGCAAAATATAAAGACATGAGGGGGGGCTCAAGACTTTTGCACAGCACTGCATTGTGTAACTTTCAGCTTCATGTGCATTGAAGTGTCCTCCTTAGTATAAAGTGCAGGTTTGCAGATGATTCCAGATTATCAGGCCTCCTGTGTAACTTTATCCAATGACGAAGTCTCTGCACAACCAGTGAACACTGTTATTGTAAGTGAAAAAATAATTTTATATCCACAATTTTACCTTATTTTTAATAAATGTGCTTGCCACCATGAGAAATGACCACCATAATGTAGACAACCTGAAAGAATTCATATACACACTGAATTCAGCATTTAAAAAATTCTCATGCACCAAAGCTTCCCTAATTGGAGTAATTCAGAAGCCAGTGTTATAGTTACTGAAAGACTAGATCCTAAGAATCTGTACATCCTGTCTACTGTCAGGCCTGGTCAGCAGGAACCTGGTGGCCCTGAAGCCATCATCTTATTTTTAAGGTGAACTATGTAATCGTCACCACTAAGGACCAAGTCATTCATTCATTCATATATATATATATATATATATACACACACACACATATATATACATACATACAGTTAATTGTTGTGGTTATTGCATCCAAACAACTCTTATTTTTGTTTTGCAGCTTTAACCAAAATGTCTAGTCAAGGGTCCACTTTTACCTGTCTACTACCAGGCCTGCTAATGGTGGACATAGCAGCCCTGAAGATGGACTGAAATCATGAGCCATGTACTTGATTTTAATTTAAATTACACGGTTAATTATTTTAACCGTCACGACTAAAATCAAAGTTTATATATACAGTATTTATATTCAATGTTAGTATAGTAGACATACGATACTGTCTGTTTAGCCTGTCATTTGTTTTGAATCTTAAATCTAAAACCGAGCACTGAATGTTCCGAGTGCACTGAACGCCCCCCCAGTCCTGACTGGACCTCCTCCAGCTGCAGTGAGGCTGTGCTCCAGCAGGGGGGGCTACAGGACTGGAACGCTTGCGTAACTGGGATCGCCTGTCTGCCACACGGTGGCGCTGCAGATGCGACTTTAGATTAAACCCCAGTGCCTCTTCCCCAGTGGACACAGTGACCCATGCGGCCTCAACCAGTAAGACCTCAACTAGTCAGAGAGTTCTGTTCATGTAATGCAGCAGCATTCTGGACTCAGCCTGTGAAACAAGAGGACAAAGTCAGTTTTAAATATTTTATTTTTGGGACACATGGGATTGAGTCGCAAGCAAGTACACGGCGTTTAAACACACATTTTGTAAGGACACGTGTATTAAACTGAGTCACACCAGGTCGAGCTGATGCTGGTACTGGCATTAAAGCCACAGCTGAGACTTGGTACACAGGTCACTGAAGCCTCCTCAGAATAAAGAGAAGCATTAAAATGTGTTGGTTTTGTCACAAAAATAAAATACAAGCTGTTTTTGTAGTGAGTAAATGTTCCATTTGAAACAATACATGCAGACTTCAAAGCTTTACGAACCACTTAATGTCATCGCAATCGTAATATGTAGCACTAAAAATGCAATACTGATATTTTATCCATATCATACAGCTCTAGTGTTATAGAACGTCAAACCCTACTCCAGAGTAGATGGACTGAGTACTCAAAAAGCACTGGTATTTCTCTATTGGAGGCATCATTTGATAAAGATCCGTCTTTTTAGATATGCTACCCCTCATAATAAAAGAGGCTGTAGACTTTTAACAAGTGTTCCTTATTTTGTTTGTAATTTAAAAAACAAAGATGACATGAGAGTTGTACTTTTGTGAAATATAGTAAACTGAAACCCACACAAGAGAGTTTTTAAATTGTTTTGTGACATCACAAAACCTGATTTGAATACAGGCTGTTTCTGTAGCCTTTTTTCCCCCATATATGGACTGTATGAATGGGGGAGTAAATGTACCATTTGAAACAATATTTACAGACTTAAAGCCTTTTTAATTCCAGAAAAGTGATGATTCGGGCACTTGAATGTCTTTAGTCATACAAATTGCAAAATGTAGCAGTACAATCTCAATACTGACAGTTTGTCCATATCGTGCAGCTCTAGTGTTATAACAGTATCAACTCAAGACTCAGTACTGATGTTTTTGTACTGGAGGCATCATTCGATAAGGGACTTGAGATGTGCTACCCCTATAATTAAACAGTTTATAAAAAAAGAATGTGGCCCTTATTCTGTTTATAATTTAGAAAACAAAGATGCCATAATACTGGGACCGTTTGTAACATTATGGAATTTAGTGAACTGGAAATGGAAACCCACAAAAAGGAGCATCACAAAAACTGATCTGAAAACGGGCTGTTTCAGTATCTTATTTTACATATATGGACTTTATGGATTAAGGTGGACTAAACGTACCAAGTGAAACAACATTTACAGACTTCAACCTCTTTTAAATTCCAGAAGTGATCATATAGGCCTTTAAATATCTTAAAAGGCGTCGCAATTACAAAATGAAGCAGTAAAGTCACAACACTGACTGTCCGTATTGTGCAGCTCTAGTGTTACAATAGAATATCAAACCTTTGAGTGAGTACTCAAGACTCAGTACTGGGGTTTCTGTATTAGAGGTGTTATTCGATAAGGGATATTGTCTTTTTAAATGTGCTACCCATAGAATAAAACGTTATACATCAAAAATGTGCTCCTTATTTATAATCTAGAAAACAGAGATGCCATAATACCGAGTGTGTTTGTACCTTTATGGAATATAGTGAAACTGATATGGAAACCCACATAATGGAGCATTTTTCCACAAGGCAGCACAACGCATCGGAGCACACGTACTCGTACTTCTGACCATGTTGATTTAATTTTAAGGAAACTAAGAAAACAACAAAAACAACCACCTCGTCTGTCCCGTTAGTGTTCATTACGCAACCCCTCAGACCGGCTCCATTTTCGATCAGGAGCAAATCTTCACCCCGCCATGTTGAGTGTCAAACAACCGTCGATTTTAAGGCCACTGAGTCTTTTGTTAATTGTTTTTAATAAATAGAATATATTTCGTCTATTCCGACGTCAATGTAGAGAAAATGACTATACGTACAATCAGAGCAGCAAACAAAGCCCAGCACAGCTAGCTACGCCTCAGGTCACCAAAAACTGCCTAAAACCAATTTACACCCAGACTAAAACAAACAGGATAGGTTAGATGAACGATGTTATATATTAACCTGACTAAAAACACACCAAAAAATCGATTTTACCTCAACACGAACGAATTCTGCTCTAAAATCCGACCTGTTGAGATTAGCTTTGTCTGTTAGCTTGCTAAGTAGCCGGTTAGCATCACAACACAACAGTTTTCAAATTTCATGAAAATTTTCAGGCCAGGGGCTTTTTTTTTAAAGTATCCAAAATCCATTTTAGAACTACGACTGTTTCAAATTCAACAAGTTAAATGTAACATAGATGCAATACGTGGTTTTTAGCCATTTAAAGGACATGGTTGAGGAAAGCTAGCCCCTTTAGCAGTTAGGTAGACCTATTTTAGGTCGAATAACTTTATCCCGATAACATTAAACATATTTTACATTTTATTTTCATCTTGTATTTTAAGTTATTGGACTCAAAGTCGCGGTTTACCACCGAGAAGCTGTAAACAAGTGATTTTAAGGGAGGTATCTCTTTTTTTTCTTGAAACAAAGGACAAAGCAAAGCTGCCATGAATCTGTACTGTAAGTTAATATACAGAACAAATAAATTTGCTTTGAACTGAACAGTTTTAAAGGTTCAGTGGTTTGTGTGTGTCAAAAATGAGTAAAGAGAGAGACAAGACTCCTGTAGTCCATCAGCACAGTCCAGGCTGGGAGAGTCACTGCTATTAAGAGTATCCGAAGAAGACTTGATATTTAATTTAATTTATAAACGTGTTAAAGCAGGTAAATCGGACCAGAACCGAACCTTATCCAGAACCGAACTACTTTACCACAGAGGCCTGCTTCAATAACCTTACCCTTCTCCTCCACATGTCACATTTATCTTCATATAAACACAACAATCTCCACATAACCACCTTTTAAAATAAATATATAATCGAATAAACACCACGATTCTCCTCCACAACACCTGTAAAACTCAACATACGTATTAAAAACATCAAGAAAAAAAGCTAAGCTACCTAGCTAACGTTCCTACCATTTTAACCAAATTTGTCGCTCGGATCTCCCCCAAAATGTCACCGATATCACATTAAACAGCATTATTTTCATCTCGAATGTGATTATTTTGTACAGAAATCTAATCTCTGGTCCTTTTTCACCGAGTGTTAGCTAGCTTTGTGCTCTCCAGATCGCGGCCTGTCTCATAAAACACGATTTATATACACCACAATGCGACCATGCTTACTTTTTTTGTACATTTGGTGCAAAAACACAGTTTATAAACAAACTAAGGTTGTTGCGTGAAGGAGGGTCGAAGGGTTTAGGTGGTACGGGTTCCCAGGCTTTCAGCGGTCTTTCCGACTTCGCATACCGAGATGAGCGTCTGTTGTTCCGGCCGTCCCTTCTACGCGAGGCCCAGGCTTCTCGGACTTCCCCGTGAAATGTGAGTAAAAAAGAAAAATGAGACAAAAAGCTCCGGCAAGATTGTCGAGCGCGTCGGGAGAGGATGAAGGAGCCGGTCAGGGGTGTCGATGCAGTAAGAGGAGGTTTAAAAGCCCCGAGGGTTGCTGCTGCTGGACCGAGCCGCGGCCTCCTGGTGGAGCTTCGTTCGCAGGGCTCGCGGCGGCTCGAGCGCGACTCGGAGCGGAGCACGCGCTTTTTTTCGCTTTTACTTAGAAGGGGCGAAAAATCGCGCTCGGCAAACTTCGGCAAAGTCCGTAAAAGAGGCGGAGTCGGGCTCTCCGTCCGCTGCGATTGGCCAGCCAGGGCTTTCACTCACATATTAATGATGTGGCCGACGAATCGGTCGGCGCTTTGTTGAATATTAACAGTTATTTACGTTTAGGGCCAATCGCCTGCCTTGGTGCACGCTTTCCCGCCTTTCTGGCGTCGAGGTTCAGCTCGGAGCGACGCCATTGGCTGCGCGTCAGTAAACATGAATTATTCATATAAGCCTCGCACCTGGCCAATAACAGCCGAGGAAGGCGCAAAGAGAGCCCGCCTCTTGAGTGTTCGGCCCCTGCTGTTGAGAGTGGAGGAACCCGTAGTGGGGCATGCAGTCTATATAAAGCCGTGTGGGCGCTGAATTCTCTCAGTTGCGCTGGGAGCGCACCGGAGTGTAGATCGGGGAGAGGGAAGGGGCTAGCCCTTGTAGTTAATAAACATAAATAAATAGGCACATTGGGCGCGAGGAAGGCTGGTCACTGGAGGAACCGCCATCGGACGCGTTCCGGCCACCCTTGGGTGCCAGAAGGGAGTCGTTTCGGAGGCTGTTCCCTCGTTGAAAGCGGCGTGCCGGGCAGGACGCGTCTGTGTGATCAGACAGGATGCACGGACCGCCCTCCAGCGACAGCGCATGCCCACTGCGCCTCATCCGGAGAGTTCAGTTCGGCATCATCAGCCCGGACGAGCTCGTAGGTCTCCTGCCCTCCGGAGGGGCTTCTCCTCACTCTCGGGACATTTCTCATATATCGATCAGGCTCTCAGATCGCTCTTATCCTCCGATCACTTATTACAAATCAATAAACCCGCTCCGGCTCGCCCTGGAGCCAGTGTTTAGTTAGCTTAGCCTGTTAGCAATGCACATGCTGCAGCTGCACGCTGTTTTAAAGTTGGCCATTAATAAGTAACACATTAATTTAGGCTCAATATCACTTTATTTAAATGTTTAGGATTTTTTTTTTGTGCACGTTTAAGCATACTTGCCTGTTAGACCCAACGTCTTCACTTTTCTGACAATAAAAAAAATTACACATGGAAAATTATAAGCATGATTTCTTCTTTCTTGAATGGGAACAGATTTATAGTCCCCCACCCCCACCCTAGAAGGCTGTTTTGAGTTATGTCATAATACAGTATTTAAAACCAGTTGCATGTGTGTGACTTTGATCAAAGGAAAACTAACAATTAGAAAAGGTCTAATTTATTGGTGCATGCTGTAGAAGAAATGCCAAGTTTTCACTCTCGGTTAAGTTAATAGTTGATGCACCTTAACTGTGAATTATGGTCCGCTGGTTCAAGGGACTTGTCTGGTGAAAAAAAAGTCAAAAAGCATAAATATCTCCATCAGCCTATAAAGTGCCATAATCCTCACAGTTAAGGAACAGTGCATGGGAACTTGTGTGTTGTGGGCTTCTAAGTGGTTGTTAAAACCAAGGTGACTTTATGTGAAAACTGAGAAAGTCTCTTTTAATGTGTAAACTGAGAATAACATTTCTTTGCAGAAACGGATGTCGGTCACAGAAGGGGGCATTAAGTACCCCGAGACCACAGAAGGTGGGCGCCCGAAGCTGGGTGGTCTAATGGATCCCCGACAGGGGGTGATTGAACGTTCGGGCAGGTGCCAGACATGTGCAGGTGCATCTTCTTTCTTATATCTTTCTTGACGGTCAATTTTACGTCTCTTAGTGACTAATGGTTGGAACTGGTGAATTTCTGGTCATTATAAACTTGTCTGCGTGCATCACACAGGTAACATGACGGAGTGCCCGGGCCACTTTGGTCACATTGAGCTGGCGAAGCCGGTCTTTCATGTTGGCTTCATCACGAAGATCATGAAAGTCCTCCGCTGCGTCTGTTTCTTCTGCTCCAAACTACTCGTGGATGCGGTACGTGTTATTAACCATTTAATTTCTATATATTGCGCGAATAAACTGCTTAAGACATTTTGTCGTTTCGTCATACAAAGATCACGTCTTTCCATGTGCAGTAACAGTCAAGACAAAATAAGTGGTTTACTTCTAATGGGTGCAATAAAACAATAAAAGGGAAATGAGATGAGAGGCGTGTGTTCAGATGCTGTAAGTGTTGATGTACACGCCCACAGGTTCCTGTATGTGTGGTAGTTGTGGAGTTAGGTGTGTCTGTTACGTATGTGTCCATATGATGCATGTCTGTTGGGGTTGGGAACCGAAAGTAGGTTCCAAATTAGACCAGAGAAGAAAATATCCAGCCTGATACCCAGTTTTTTTTGTTTGTTTTTTTTTTTCTTTAAATTTGGGTTCTGCTTATTGGTTGCTAAACACTACCTGACCGGCGTAACTTTCATCTGTCGTCGTATTTACTAATGTTCAAATTCAAATTTTGTCACACGTACAATCATACGTAGTACGACGTGCCGTGAAATGCTTATTGCTGTACGATGCCCAACCGTAAGGATTGAAAGAGAATTTAACAGTAGAAATAAGTTACTTTTAAGTTAAGTTTGACAAATATGAAAAATATATGAATAAATTTAAATGTTAAATTTATATTAAATTTAATGTTTTAGTTTTTTATTCCTGTTGCTGCTGTTCATATTTTTGTAAACACTTGTCTTCCCCTTTTTTTTTTTTTTCTTTTTTTTTTTTTTTACCTTTTATAGAATCAAAACGGAGAATCAATAAGAACGGGAGTCGATAAGCAGAACTGGAATCAATAGAATTCAAACGATACCAGCCCTAGTCTGTGTTTTTATGTTTCTGTTATTTTACATGCACTGTTGTCTCTGACAGTGTCTCCTGTTGTGTATAAACTGAATATATTCTTGTACTCTTTCCAGAACAACCCAAAGATCAAGGACATCCTGTCGAAGTCGAAGGGGCAGCCCAGAAAGCGCCTGACCCACGTGTACGATCTGTGTAAAGGCAAAAACATCTGTGAGGGCGGCGAGGAGATGGACAACAAGTTCGGAGTGGAGCAGCAGGAGAACGATGAGGACATCTCTAAGGAGAAGGTACTGGACTGTAAAGTAAAGAATAAGGTGTTTGTGGTCCAGAATGTTCTTCACTGGTAGTGTCTTGTATTGACCCTCCTCTCCTCCGGACAGGGTCACGGTGGCTGTGGGCGCTACCAGCCGCGGATCCGGCGCTCGGGCCTGGAGCTCTACGCTGAGTGGAAGCACGTGAACGAGGATTCCCAGGAGAAGAAAATCCTTCTCAGCCCTGAACGCGTTCATGAAATTTTCAAACGTATCTCGGACGAGGAGGACCTCATCCTGGGCATGGACCCCAAATACGCTCGACCCGAGTGGATGATCGTCACTGTGTTACCCGTCCCACCGCTGGCGGTCCGGCCCGCCGTGGTCATGCAGGGATCTGCCAGAAACCAGGCGAGAACACATTCTGGTTCATGAAGGGGATTTTTTTGTTTGTTTGTTCTGGGTGTGGGTTTATTTTTTTATTTTTTTTTACTGGTTCTGGTTTATGAAGGGTTTTTTTTTTTTTTTTTTTTTTTTTTTTTTTTTAACAATAAACTGGTTTATAGACTTAAGATGCTAATTTTCCCATTTTCTTGTTTTCCCATTCAGGACGATTTGACACACAAACTGGCTGATATTGTGAAAATCAACAACCAGCTGCGGCGGAACGAGCAGAGCGGAGCCGCCGCTCACGTTATCGCAGAAGACGTCAAGCTTCTGCAGTTCCACGTGGCCACCATGGTGGACAACGAGCTGCCTGGATTACCGAGGGTGAGACGCTGGTTCTGCACGCAGTGTTGGAACCCCAAAGTGCTGCTTTAATATATTAATGATTAATGCCTTAATCACCAAACTGGTGAGGTGCGTGTCCATGTAATTGTGAGAAGTTGCTTTTAGAAGTTCATGACACATTAAAGATTTGGAAACATCAACAAACGATGCCATAGACCCCACAAGACTATTTTAAAGATGTCTGGTTTTGTCATCAGCTAAAAATCAGAATTTTTGGCTTCAGGCGATGCAAAAATCGGGGCGGCCCCTCAAGTCCATCAAGCAGAGGCTGAAGGGGAAGGAGGGCCGAGTGCGAGGAAACCTGATGGGGAAGCGCGTGGACTTCTCGGCCCGAACCGTCATCACACCCGACCCCAACCTGCAGATCGACCAAGTAGGTGTTCCTCGCTCCATCGCTGCCAACATGACCTTCCCGGAGATCGTCACACCGTTCAACATCGACAGGTATCTAAAACGTTCACTTTTTGTGCGAAGTGGGCATCCTGCATCCTGCATCCTGATTCTTTTATAGCTCCATTATATACGTCTGTTAGTGATAGGAATCGCCAGTGATCTCTTTTTTTCATTGCTAGAGATTTAATCACAGCTGAGCATAATGTTGAGAATTGTTATGGAAAAACGAGCTGTTCAACATGATCTGGAGTCCGACTGCTCCTCTGGGCACGAACAATTAAACGTAGTCAACTCTTTAAATCACTTAAACAATTCTCCACCTCAAATTCACACGTATATAAATTTTAAATTAATAAATCAATTTTCTAGTTGATATCGCAGCAAAACGGATCCGCAGTACACAACTGAATTGATGGTGTGCTGCCCCAATTTCTAATGTGTGTCTACAGAAATTTCCCAATTTCAAATGTATTTCTAATCTGTTTTGGGACTGACACTGTTAAATATCTGAGCCCTTGTGTTTTACAGGCTCCAGGAGCTGGTGAGAAGAGGGAACAGTCAGTATCCAGGAGCCAAATACATCATCAGAGATAACGGGGACCGAATCGATCTTCGGTTCCACCCCAAACCGAGCGACCTTCACCTGCAGATAGGATATAAGGTGAAGTGGCACTGGTGCCTCACACTGTTCTTAAAAGTACAGTCAAAAACGTAAATGTTTTACTTTGTTTGAGACAATGTATCCCTTATATTCAACAGGTGGAGCGTCACATGTGTGATGGTGACATTGTCATCTTCAACAGACAGCCCACCCTGCACAAAATGTCTATGATGGGTCACAGGGTGCGAATCTTGCCCTGGTCTACATTCCGACTCAATCTCAGGTACTGTCTCGCGATTTAGGGTCACTTTTCTGGTAAACCTGAGATGAGGTCCAATGCTAGCTTTACCCCATCACTTATTCTTCACCTCCCCCACTGTGCAGTGTAACGACCCCTTACAACGCTGACTTCGACGGGGACGAGATGAACCTGCACCTGCCTCAGTCTCTGGAGACTCGGGCGGAGATCCAGGAACTGGCTATGGTGCCTCGTATGATCGTCACGCCCCAGTCCAACAGACCCGTCATGGGCATCGTGCAGGACACACTCACAGCGGTCCGCAAGTTCACAAAGAGGGACGTGTTCTTAGAGAGGGTGTGTATCCTGAACCACATCAAAATTAATGCAATACATGATACAGGGGGAGTTACGGCACATACCTGTTCCGTCGACAGAGACGTAATCTGAATTTTGGTGTAAGTTGAAACCCACCCTAGCCTGAGTCACCTACCGATCCCAACACAGCTATAAAATCATAAACACAACTAAGAAAAAGGAAAACTCTCTCACTCGTACATCGTGTTACTGTTCACGGTGTAAGCCGAGTGGGAGCGAGCGTCGTAAACTCGAAACGTCGTATATCGAGACCGTTGTAACTCGAGGACCTCTGTACTATGTACAGGCAATTGTTAGATTTTTAGATATTTTATTCGATGTCTGATCGTTCTCTCAGGAAGAGAACCTAAGGAGGCACATGGGCTATTGTGTTTGTTTAATTCAATTTACGGCATTTGTAGTCGTATTTCTGTACAATTTATGGTAGATGCAGGCCCCGATCCCATTACGAATGTATATTGATGACGTCAGCAGATATGTTCATAATATCTACATTGGGTCAGAATTCTCATATTGGTGCACCCATAATTCACAATTAATGAGGGTAGTAATGTAATTAAATATTATGGCAGGTTTGTTCATCTAGTATTAAAAGGACCATGAATATGTAGCCAGTGATGGGGAACGGGCCCCTTTAGAAATGCCGATGTAAAACAGTGACTGTTCTGTGATTTCTGACCAGGGAGAAGTGATGAACCTCCTGATGTTTCTTTCCACGTGGGACGGCAAAGTGCCGCAGCCCGCCATCCTGAAGCCGCGGCCGCTGTGGACTGGAAAGCAGATCTTCAGCTTGATCATCCCAGGCCACATCAACGTCATCCGTACACACAGCACCCACCCGGACGACGAGGACAGCGGCCCCTATAAGCACATCTCACCTGGAGACACGAAGGTACGGTGCACACCACCATATACGGAGATGCCACTGCTATAGTCATTATTCCAGTTATGCTGTTGATTATCTGTTCATATTAAATGAGATGTTCTGTAAATTATGACAAGGTGAAAATTCCTAAGCATGTAATTAGTTTAAGTTGTTGTAATGGCCTTGGTAATAAATTTTTTTGTTTTTGTTTGTTTTTTTGTTTATATCGTGGACCCTTTATTGATCAGTACATTCATTCTTGTTGCAGGTGATTGTGGAGAACGGTGAGTTGATCATGGGGATCCTCTGTAAGAAATCTCTTGGTACCTCTGCTGGTTCTCTCGTCCACATCTCGTACCTTGAGATGGGCCATGATATCACCCGCCTCTTCTACTCCAACATTCAAACTGTGGTCAACAACTGGTTGCTCATCGAGGGTAAGAAAAAGAGAGTAAATACTGTTACTACTGCTACTAGTACTAATAATAATGTGATTATTTTAAAGATCTGTTTATTGTCTCAGTTCACTGTCTTGTCATGTTTCCTCAGGTCACTCCATCGGTATTGGTGACTCCATTGCTGATGCGAAGACATATCTTGACATTCAGAACACTATTAAGAAGGCCAAGCAAGATGTGATAGAGGTGAGAATCTTTTCCCCCACACTGGTGCGGTGCTACACAACATAAGAGCTGTTTTGCTGCTACATATTGCGATAGTAAGATTATGTAGAGGCATATTGCAACCTGTTCGGGTGTCTGTCTCTGTCTGTCTCTCTGTCGCTCTCTCTCTCGCGCTCGCTCGCTCTCTGTCTGTCTCTCTTGCTCTGTCTCGCTCGCTCTGTCTTTTTGTTATACTCATGTTCTCACTATCCTCCCGTCCCCCCCAGGTCATTGAAAAAGCCCACAATAATGAACTGGAGCCCACCCCCGGTAACACTCTGAGGCAGACCTTCGAGAACCAGGTGAACCGTATCCTAAACGACGCTCGAGACAAGACCGGATCTTCTGCTCAGAAGTCCCTGTCTGAGTACAACAACTTTAAGTCCATGGTGGTGGCCGGATCCAAAGGGTCCAAAATTAACATCTCACAGGTGAGTTGTTTACTCCAGGAGCAGTTAAGTGAAATGGGTTTCTCCACACGTCTGCTGTGGAACTGATTTTGTTTATCTTTACCGGCAGGTTATCGCTGTGGTGGGGCAGCAGAACGTTGAGGGTAAGCGCATTCCCTTCGGCTTCAAACATCGAACCCTTCCTCACTTCATCAAAGACGACTACGGTCCAGAGAGTAGAGGGTTTGTGGAGAACTCCTACCTGGCTGGACTCACGCCCACAGAGTTTTTCTTCCATGCCATGGGAGGGAGAGAGGGTCTGATCGACACGGCTGTGAAAACGGCCGAGACAGGTAGAGAATGAGAATTGGGTGGTTTTACGTTACACTGAGAAATCAAACATATTGTACTCGTCCTTTCCACAATACAGTGCCAAATTATCTTTGAGTGGTCGTAAATGTTCTCTCTTCTACCTTTTTAAGCTTTACTCGTTTTCACCCTCTTGTCCTGCTCAGGTTATATTCAGCGTCGTCTGATCAAGTCTATGGAGTCCATCATGGTGAAGTACGATGCCACAGTGAGGAACTCCATTAACCAGGTGGTCCAGCTGAGATACGGAGAGGACGGCTTGGCTGGTGAGGCCGTGGAGTTCCAGAACATGGCCACTCTTAAGCCCTCCAACAAGGCTTTTGAGAAGAAGTGAGTTTCTGAAGGTCCTGTTAGTTTATTTGATGTCCATTTTGGTACGTTTACCAAAGCCTGAGTTTTCACACTTGGTTTCATCCTTGAAAGTGAACTCAGATTGATTAATCTGCATTTTTTTGCGTATATGTGAACACAACAAACGAACTCGGACCCCTCTGAAACAAAACGAACCGAACTGAGACCACATTGGGAGGCGATCTCAGTCCAGTTTGCTTTAAATCAGTGGCACGGTTCGTTTAACTTGTGCATTATGAACACAAAGTGCTTCTGATTCCTTTTAACAGTTTTCACCCTAGATCACATGGTACAGCCCCGGGGGAGTTTATTAATTTTTTTAACTGTAATAAACAGAGGCGACAGACGAAGAAATGAACAAATGAATGCAAACGAATAAATGATAAACCCAATAGATAAAGGGGCCTAAAAGTTTCTCTACCAAGTTGCTCAGCCTCGACGCATTCTTGCTCTCAATCAGTTTCAGTGAAGAAAAGTAGTGTCATAGATCTTTGTGGAAAATGTGAACGGTTGGTAGCTTTTAACAATCTTCTCTTATGAAGAAAAAAATTCCCAGGAATGTGGAATGTGAAGAAATGAAGAACAGCGGTGGCAGGTTGGATGAGGAACAGAAATAGAACTGAGGCCCCATCTGAGCTGAAGTGGAGCAGAAAGAGAACCGAGTCCCTTTCAAATGAACTCACACTGAGAACAGAAAAAGAACTTGGTTCTCTTTCTGTCGGTCCACTTTTTGGGGCACTTCTGGAGGACTGAGTTCGGTTCCTTTAAAGAGGACTGTATGTGAAAACATCCTCTCTTATCTCCCGTCATGACCCGCACATTCAACCTCTGCTTTAATCCATAAGGTTCAAGTTTGACTACACCAATGAGCGAGCTCTCCGGCGCACCCTGCAGGAAGACGTGCTGAAAGACGTGATGACCAACGCACACGTGCAGAGCTCTCTGGAGAGAGAGTTCGAGAAGATGAACGAAGATCGTGAAATTCTGAGGGCTATTTTCCCCACTGGAGACAGCAAGGTGTGTGAATTTCAGTGGTCATGTGGATGAGTTTCTTGAACCTGTTTTGTTAATTATAGCTTTGTCTAAGCAATTATGATTTTCCACATGAAAATGAATTGCGTGTCCCCATGATGAGGGAGTGGTTTAATTTGGAACTTAACCCCTGCATTTGCTTCCCTCTCCTGCAGGTGGTGCTGCCGTGCAACCTGGCCCGAATGATCTGGAACGCACAAAAGATTTTCCGCATCAACCCACGAACGCCAACCGATCTCAATCCTTTAAGAGTGGTGGAGGGTGTGTACCTGAAAAACGATGAACTCTGCACACGTCAGATACATTTCCTTGAGTCTGTTCTGATATAGAGCTGCATAAATGACTTCAAGCGCGCTGGTAACTGAGCAGGTCTCTCTAAAGGCTCATGGCTTGTGGTTGCTAAATAAAGCCGCCCGGGGACTTAGTGAGGGACACAGATCCTCACAGCTCACGCTGTCCTTGGCAGATCTCTGCAGGATTTTTTTTTTTTTTGGTTGGTTTATATTTCAATTTCAACAACTCGCCAATCATTTTTCCGATTTTCCTTGGCTTGGCTGTGTCTACATAACATATCCATGAACAAAGAGAAATAGAGGAATAAATAGGTTTGGAGAAAAGGGGGAAGCGCGCAAGGGTATATTTGCATAATGGTGTGTGTGTGAGAATGATTATGTAGATATAAGCTAAAATAAGTGTTTTTATAGTTGAGAACACTTAGGAGAACATGGATCCATGCATTTGCATGATTTATTTTAAAAAGCTTTGTCGGCTAGTTCTCTGAAAATACTACCTTGTCCTTTTTAAAGAGTTCTATGATGACTTTTTAATTTAGTTATGGGAATAGAACAAGGTTCTGAAGTTCCCTTAGGCCTGTGTTTGTGGTAGTAACTGTTAGTCACTCACTTCTGTGGTGTTCTTTATGTAGGTGTGCAAGAACTGAGTAAGAAGCTCATCATCGTGAATGGGGACGACCCTTTGAGTAAGCAGGCCCAGCAGAACGCCACGCTGCTTTTCAACATCCACCTGCGTTCCACGCTCTGCTCCCGCCGCATGACGGAGGAGTTCCGGCTCAGCACGGAGGCCTTCGAGTGGCTGTTGGGGGAGATCGAGACAAAGTTCAATCAGTCCATTGTGAGTATTGAAACACACTGATTTGCACTTGGGGCATGTGGATAGATAAGGACTTGTGGGTGGGGGGTGGAAGGCAAGAATATTTTAATTTACCTCATGTCAGGAGTGGTTCTGTAAGGAAGATGAATGGGCATGAACTGATCTTGATATTTCAAGAGTGATTGCGTAGTTTGCCCTCAATAGTAATCGTAATAAATAATTTAATTGTAATGCGACTTTTCTCGAACTTAAGGACACTTTACAAAATAGCAAAGAAACAGCATATGGTAGACAGTGGTAGACAAAAACATAACAGTCCAAATTACACCACCAGAGTACAACAGGATTGTGTAAGTGTTGGTGGTCTAGTGTGTAGGATACTTGTCTCTGGACCAAGAGGTCATGGGTTCGAATCCTACCTTCAGCACCACCACTGGGT
>JBBJLS010000109.1:42245775-42255914 GCA_037577275.1 Bryconaethiops microstoma
AGGCGGTGATCAGTATACTGGTGGTGCTGAATGCTGAGTGGTTGGAACTCCTTTATCTAGAACTCCTTGTATGTTTACACACTTTGCAGCCTGTCAGTAAAACATTTGTTCACATTGCTTTCTTTTAATCTCCTCAGTATGACAAAGATCAGACAGTCTGACAAATGGTAAAATAAAATAAGTTTTAAAAAATAGTATTTTTACACCAAAAATATAAGGCAAAATATGAAGAAATGAGGCAGGATGAAGACTTTTGCACAGTGCTGTACTTGTATAATTTTGTGCAGCTCAGCATGTGTTTTCCAGTGTGTTTGCCTTTACATTTTCTGTTTACTGAGCGCTAAACTGATCAGAATCAGAATTTTACTGGTCAAGTAAGGTGATACAAGAAATTTGACTTAACGCTTCACTCCAATACAAATAAATCAATAAACGTTAAATTATTAAATAAAATTTAATATGAAAGAAAACAGATATGAGATATAAATCAATACCCTGCAATAAATGGTAAATAGATTTCTACACAAAGTAGTTGTGCATTAAATGTGACATGCGTGTAACAAAAATTGTACAAAACTACGAATTATAATTGCAAAATGTGGTGCAAAAAGTTAGTTGATGTAAAAGATTTCTGAATGTTATTAGAGATACATTGTGTGTAGATAATACTAAATACTAAACACAAAGAACAGTATCAGACAGTGTTCTCACCCTGTTCTCAGGGATTAGACATTTTTACATTAGTGTCCAGTCTGCCAGCGCATCATGTTCTGTTACTGGAGTGGAGATCCATGTCCAGATCATCAGGAGATGTCAACCTCATACACTGCTTAAAAGGGAACACAAGTTTGCTTTATGAAGTAACTTGAAATGTAAAAAAAAAAAAAACATCTAAAACTTCAATAAAAGTACAGAAATAGTTGGTAAAAAACTACCAGTGTGATACTTTTTAGTATATATCCAGATTTAAAAAAAAACCCTGTATTAGACTACTTCTCTTTTGGGATCCTTTTGTCTACAATAATATGGTTAATGCGGGAGATGTGACCAAGATACTGTGCAAATCCATCAGAATTGTATAGTGACTAGTGACCACCCACCTCACGCTCTCTTCATGTGTCTAAAGGAATTCATCTATTGTGTTATTTTTAATACTTTACCTTTTTTATTCCGCCTTGCTCTCTGAATAATAGAGTCACCATCATGTTGGATCTCGGCATTACTGGTTTTATTGACCTGGACTGTCTGCTTAAAACTGTGTAGTCGAAAGGTTTATAAATCAAGTGGATTGACACTGCGGCTTATATTGTGCTTTAAAAAAAAAAAAAAGGAAGCCTGGGAGAAGAGGCTGGATGGGGAAAAACTGACTTTACCTTAAACTTTCGTCCAGGCTTCACTGAATCTTCCTTATGGTTGATGATGATAATGGTCAGTTTGTATTTTCAGATGCTTGTATTTACTCTCTTACTTTTATTGTACAATGGAAGTTTGTGAAGTCTTTAGGACTGTTGTATATTTCTACATAAAGATTTTCATTCAAGCTCTAGAAGTAGATAAAGAGAACCCAGTTAAACAATTAAAACAAAAATATTCTACTCTGCCATTTGTATGCTGAGGAAAATGGTCCAGTATTACAGATCTGCCGTATCTGAGTGGACCCCAATTTATCTGTTCTTTAGCAGAATGACTTTTGACATGATCCACTTTCTCTTGACATTCAGTTCACAGACAGTCATCCTGACATTTTCCTTTAGAATTCTCTGGTGTAATTCAGAATTCATTGTTCCATTAGTGGTGACAAACTATTTCATGCCAGATGCAGCAAAACCATGATACTCCCACCACCATGTTTCACAGATGGGAGAAGGTTCTTATGCTGGAATGAGTCTTTTCCTTTCTCCCAACATGATGCTTCTCATTTAAACCAAAAGGTTCTGTTTGATTTATGAGAATCTGTCTACAAAACATTTTCCTCACATCCTTCCATCCTTAAATTTCCTCCTTTTGAATCTATCTGACGGTGGATCAGTGGAGTCCAGACTATTCAGAGAAGGTTTTATAACCCATTCCAGCCTGATGAGCATCAACAACTTATTTCTGAGCTCTTTTTTTCCATGATACACTTCCAGAAACATGTTGTGAGGATCAGACTTTGATAGATTCCTGTTCTTTAAATAAAACAGGGCGCCCACATACATCTGATTATCATCCCATTGATTGCAAACATTTTCATCTTCGAATGAACTGCTAATCCTAGAGATTCACACATTTGCAACTCACATATCTGTAATACTGGATTCATCAGTAAACTAAAGACCAGGCTTCTTATTTTTGTCTCATTATTTTAACTGGGTTGTCTTTATCTACTTTTAGGGCTTGTAAGAAGATCGGTGATGTTTTATGTAATTTATACAGAAATATGGTACATTTTTTTTTATCCTTAAAGGGCTGCTGTGTACTTGAAATATTCCCAAATGTGCTGGGGGTTTTTTTGTTGTTTTTTTTAAATGGGAGACTAGATCTGGTGGTTTGTGTGTGTGTGTGTGTGTGTGTGTGTGTGTGTGTGTGTGTATCCCACCTACGTGTTTACATGTATATATTTGCTTCTTTCTTTTTCAGTGGTGTGCAGAGTCTTCAGTTGTGAATAAGTGAGGTTTCTGTGGGCAGGTGACTCGCTGTAGCTCTTATCTAGAGCGAGCCAGTGGCAGCTGGAGGACATTAGAAAGGTTTTCCCTCCTGTGACCTGCTTTTCCAGCGTGTCCTGTTGGTTTTAATCTGCACGGAACCCTTTGGTTATTTAAATCATGTCGTGTTTATGTTTTTAAATAACGACTTCTCTCCACGTTTTTATGTTCATGCGTGGACGGACATCATAATCATAATCATAATCATCATCATCATCGATATTCAGGATGTTGGCTTATTCTGTTGAATCTATAACTCATGAGAATGTATGCAAACACTATAACATACTGTTATTGCTCGTCCCGGAGGCTCTATAAATATTTGCTGATATTGAGCTCTTTTTCAAATAACTTGTAATGTGGAAATATTTGTTTGAACTGACAGAGTAATATTGTAAAATAATGCTTTTAATTAAATGATAATAAATCTTCATGAATGCAGCTCTCTCTCTCTCTGTCTCTCTATTTCTTTCACTCGGTCTCCTCGTCTCATTTTTTTTCCTCCAGCTAAAGCATTCTTGTTAAATATGAGCAGCTCAGGAATGCGTTTCCAAGCCTCTGTGATTTCTCCGTTTTCCGTTACAGTGCTCTGCGAATTCTGGAGCGAGCCGAGAGAGATGTTTGCTCTGATGTGTGTCGTCTTCAGCTTTCCATACCTGTGAGAGGTGGCAGATCTAAATCACTGCATTGGGCAGATTTTCGGTGGGTAACCATGGCGATAATTCCGTTATTGCGAGTGTTTGTTCCCTCCAGGGATGTTCGGCCGGACAGGGCATAAAAAGCTCCCTGTCTGCAGAGTCCTTTGGGCCTTTTAGGTCCTTAAGCTCTAGATTAACCCCTTAAAAACCCTCATTATTTCAAGCTAAGATTTATTATTCGGTAATACAGTTATTCTTAAGTCACAGAACACTTTTCTGTGAGAAAGGTTTGGATCCACGGGATCTTGGTCATTTACACAACAAATCAGAAGTTCCTGCACGCCACAGGTTTTTTTTTTTTTTTTTACCTCGTATTCATTTATTTCATAATCTTTATTTCTTGTTAAACTGGAAAGTTGTTGGTTGAACAACTCTAAATGAAACAAAGACAGTTTCCTTTCTAAGATGAGAGAATCTGTAACAGTGCAGGTCCGACTCCTATTAACTGGCTGTTGGTGATACAGAGTCAAATTCTAGACTGTCCTTTGAATGCACAAGTTCTGTAGCCGCTATGAAACTGAAATGTAAATTATGTCGTTTTGAGAGTAAGAAACTGAAGTGTGGGATCAAGCACAGACGTTTTTGCCAAACAGGGATTTATATTTAAAGGACTAAGATTAATCCCTGTCCTTATACCGTGAAAACGGTTTGACAGTTCAACCTGGGAAACTTACTTTGCTCACTTTGTGACTGTTAAGAATACAGATCAGTCAGAATAATGTTCACTCACACTTTGCTCAAAGTGCTGTTTCTGCGCCAGTCGGCTGCTTTGTCCTGGAACACTTTTCTGTTGCTCTTGTGTTTTCTAGCACTTTCTTTTTGCGCTCTGCGCAGTCCTGTCCTGCCTGAGCTTGTGTCCTTTCTGTTTTTGTGCTTTTTGTGTTGCTCCTTGGAAAGCTGTGGGCCTGGAGGAACGTCGTTCTGCTGAAGGAATGCTGTGGTTCTTATGGATCATAGTGGTCTTGGAGAACTGTTATTTGGTGCTGTGTGTATGGCTGAAATGGCAATAATTCTTCTTGACTTGATCACATGGTAACAAGCAAATTAACTATGAAACCAGTTCAGCTGCGTGTAATCACATTTTTCACATTCAGCTATTTAGGACATAAACTTCTTTCCATTCTGAAAGGAATTCACCTCTGCTGCCGGTCTGAAGCTGAATGATGATACTGAACCAGGCCGGTAGCTTCTCTGCTACATCTCTATTGCTGTTCCTCTGGTATGAATCTTATGATCTGATTTCCCCCGTCCTAGATTTCCCACATGACACTGTTTGTCAGTCATTTTTAGTTTCCACATTAGGTTTTCTGTCCTCTCCTCTTGTTTCCTGTGTGAGACATAAAGGTAAGGCCTCAAGTCTGCAACCCTCTCTTCTCTCTCTGTCTCTCTCGATCTATCTGGTGCTCGACGTCCTCTGTGGACTCATCACACAGAACTGAATGCGATTGTTACGAGGCTGCAGTGATGGTTTCATTAGATATCAGGTTCTCCAGACGTCACAGGCGCTGGCTCGCCCGTGCTCTGCTCTCTTGTAATCCCGGCTGATTGTTTTGCCGTGTCGTGCCGAGGAATGCGGGCAAAATCGGCTCCTGTACCGACTATCTGTTTTCAGGAGGAACATTAAAAAGTGGCAGAAGATCAGTTTGTGTTAACCTGCTGTGGACCAGGATCTGCTGCATGTTTGCAGCATAATCCCTTTTGCAGGCACAAGAAAGAAAAGGAGAAAAACACGGTAATGCCCACATCAGCACTGCAGAGCCTTATGAAGAGCCGGGGCTGCTGTTTGTGCAGGTACCTGTGTGGAATTTCCTCTGGCTGTGTGAAATAGTGATCTCATTCATACCGCCGAGAACACACCTGTGTCATGTTTTCTGGAAACAGGTTGCGTGGCTTGGTTTGGTTGCGACGATTAGATTTGCAAATCGCAGACTCACAGAGACGAAAACTATCAAATATAAAGTCTGCAGGAATTGTTCACTATACTGAGTCTGTTATTGCTGTTACAGAGGTCAGTAGTAGATCAGTAATGCTGATATAAGTAGTGATATTCCACAGGTTATAGACTGTTGCACATAGTGGTGATGATCATTTAGCACCCAATTAGAAAAACTGGACATGATATTGCACACAATAATAAGATAATAATGCACATAATGATAATGATTTAAACCCAATAAATTGTGCAAATAAGCTGATAGATTCAATATAGAACTCAAATTTCCGTAATGCATGTGCTTTCATGTGCGTATTAATGATTTATGTACTTATTCATTCGGGTCCCTTTCTTTACATAGAGTTGTCGCTACTACGTTTTATGCATTGCCATCTTCTTATACTTTTTATATTCGTCAAATATAAAAATGCAGTACTGGCAGCAGCTTTGGGACAGAAAGGAAAGCCTGCATGAGACCAGATGGAGAGTCCAGCTGATTGCACTTGGCCGTAGAAGCCTGCACGTACCACTGCAGCGGACCATCTCCTCTCAGAAAGGCCTTTTATCCTTTTCAGATGTGTGTGACGGGGATTAGACGAGGTTCAGGCTGAACAGAATGTCCGAGCGAAGATTAGTGAACTGAAGAGGAAAACTGACACCTGTTTCAGAACCGCTTTAACGAGCAATCAGGGCGCCGTTTAACGGGACACAGTCTGAATGTTAATAAACGTAAATTTAAATATAAATCCATTTCAGTCTCATGACTGATGATGATGATTACTGTCGGTCAGCCCGATCTGCTCTTTCTGTGCACAGCTGGTGAAAATGTTCCACATAGAAACTCACTCACAATGTCTCGCCAGAGTCCATAGACCCCCATTTTGCCCAGAATCCCCCCCAAAAATCCGTTTTCAATTTTACACCAAAACTGACATATAAGAGACTATAGTCTTACCTTTGTGTGCCATTTCAAGGCCATTGTTAAATTTTTATTATTTTTTTAAACAAGCACATTTAAATCAGTCTGAATTTGCCTTCAGCTGGTGTTTTAATCCAAATTTGTTGCAAATTCTTCAAAGAGATAAAATTTTACTGATACGCTTTTGGTGTATAAAACTGTAATTTATCTGAAAAACTAAATTTGATATATATCTTGCCACAAGTGACTATTTTGGCTACAGTTTCCCAAAAAATCTATTTTTAAGTTTATACAAAAATGCCAAAGTACATTAAGCTAGTTTTAGATTACCTTTGTGTGAGATTTTGAGCTACAATTAAATTTCTTGATTTTTTTTAAACAAACACGTGAATCAGTCTATAATTGCCACCTGGCGTTTTACACTAATTTTGTTGAAAATTCTTCTTGGAAAGAAAATTATACTGACAGACCTATAGAGTGTAAAATCACAGAAATTTTTTTTTCTGAAAATATATATTTTTTCATTTAAATCACGCTTGACACTGTTCATAGACGCCCATTTTGTCCAAAATAACTCAAAAATACATTTTCAAATTTACATCAAAATTTCCAAAATACATAAGGCTACATTCATGAGAGTTTTTGGGCCATTTTTGGTGTCCTTATTATTTCATTCAAACACATTTAAATCAGTCTGAATCTGCCTTCATGGGGTGTTTTAAACTTCATGGAATGTTTCAAAAATTCTCATGAAAATGAAATTTTTCTCATTTACAAAATGTGGTGAGTAAAACTAAATTGTTTTTTTTATGAAAATACAGATTTATTTAAATCATTTCAAAATGTGTTGCCTCAGTCCATAGACGCCCATTATGACCAGAATTCCATCAAAAGTCACCTTGACTTTTTACACAAAAATTGCCAAAATACATAAAGCTATAGTCTTACCTTCCTGTGAGTTTTTGGGCCAATTTTAAATGTATTATTTTGAACAAACACATTTAAACAGTCTGAAATTGCATTTAGGTGCTCTTTTGAACCAAATTTGTTGCAATTTTGTAATGAAAAGAAAATATAACACAAAATGTGGTGGTCAAAATTAAATTAAAAAAAATTCAGTGTTTTACATCTACAAAACTTTAAAATGTTTTGCGACACATTGTACATGCCCAATTTGTCCAAACCTATCTAAAAACTCGAATTTTCACTAAATAAATGATTTTATGAATAAACAGAATTTTTGTCATCTACAAAACTTTATGTCTCCTGACAGTTTGTACAGGCCAAATTTGTCCAAAACTATCTAAAAACTCACTCTGAATTTTCACACCAAAATTGGCAAAATACATAAGGCTATACTCTTACCTTTGTGTGAGTTTTTTGGCCATACTTAAAGTCCTTTAATATTTCATGCAAACACATTTAAATCAGTCTGAAATTGCATGTACCTGCTCTTTCGAACCAAATTTGTTGCAAATTTGTCATGGAAATAAACTTTTTCTCACCAAACAAAACGTTTGTTCTCTATACTTTTTTTCTTAAAATTCATGTTAAGGTGTTTATCGTCATTTCCTGCACACACAAAGAACACAGTATAATGAAACAACATTCCTCCAGGTCCTCAAAGTCCCTCCAGGACCTCAACGTTCGTCCAGGTCCGTTGAGAAACATTACAAGATTACACACATGCAACCTGAACTAAACAGAGAGAAAACACACAAGAGCAACAGTGTTATATGTGGGGTGTGTAGTGCAGCTTGCAAGGTCTTGCGAACTGATGCAGCAAAACTTTGGCCCCACGCCATGATGCAGCTCCTGAGAATCCACTCTACAGACCCTCTGGAAAACGGGAGGACTGTGGGGATGGCTCCCTCCGTGGTCTCTGCAGGACAGTAGAGACCCTGCAGGACCTTCTCGGGAACGGAGCTGCTGTTGAGCGTCCACATGGACCACTGAAAAATTCCTCATTGTTTTATGCTAACATATTTAAATCAGTCTGAAATGGCCTTCACCTGCTCTTTTAAAACAATTTTTTTGCAAATTCTTCATGGAAATGACCTTTCTGTCATTAAGGAAATGTGGTGGGTATAACTGAATTACAATTTATTTTATAAAAATACAGATTTTTTTGTTTACATCACTTTAAAATGATTCATGACAGTTTGTAGATGCACAGTTTGTCCAAAAGTGGCTTAAAACTCACCTTGAATTTTCACACCAAAATTGCCAAAATTGTGTGAGTTTTTGGGCCGGTTTTTTAACTTTTTTTTTTTTCAAACAAACACATGGAAAGAGTCTGAAATTTGCCAAAATACATAAGGCTATACTCTTAACTTGGTGTGAGTTTTTGGGCCTTTTTAAAGTCCTTATTATTTCATGCAAACACATTTAAATCAGTCTGAATTTGCATTTACCTGCTGTTTTGAGCCAAATTTGTTGAAAATTATTCATGAAAATGAAGTTTTTCTTTCAAGACAAAATGTGGTGGCCAAAACTAAATAAATGCTTTTATGAATAAACAGAATTTTTGTCATCTACAAAACTTTAAAATGTCTCCTGACGGTTTGTACAGGCCAAATTTGTCCAAAATGATCTAAAAACTCACCTTAAATTTTTACAACAAAATTGCCAAAATACATACGGCTATACTCTTACCTTGGTGTGAGTTTTTGGGCCGGTTTTAAATTTCTTTTTTTTCTTCAAACAAACACATGGAAAGAGTCTGAAATTTGCCAAAATACATACGGCTATACTCTTACCTTCATGTGAATTTTTTGGCCACTTTTAAAGTCCTTTTCATTTCATACAAACATATTTATATCAGTCTGAATTTGCATTTACCTGATGTTTTGAAGCAAATTTTTTGCAAATTGTTCATGAAAATGAAGTTTTTGTTATTAAACAAATCTTTTGATGTCTAAAACCAAATAACTATTTTCATGAAAATGCAGATTTCTTTCATTTAAAACATTTCAAAATGTGTTGGCTCAGTCCATAGATGCTCAATTTGCCCAAAATTGCCCGAAAACGCACCTTGAATTTTCACACCAAAATTGCCAAAATACATAATCTTACCTTCGTGTGAATTTTTGTGCCATTTTTAAATTCCTCATTATTTCATGCAAACATCTTTTAACATTTTTATGAAAATACAGAATTTTTGTCATCTACAAAACTTTAAAATGTCTCCTGACAGTTTGTACATGCCCAATTTGTCCAAAACTATCTAAAAACTCACCTTGAATTTTCACACCAAACTTGCCAAAATACATACTTTCGTGTGCGTTTTTTTAAAGTCCTTATTATTTCATACAAACACATGTAAATCAATCTGAAAGTGCCTTCACCTGTGGTTTTAAACCATATTTTTTGCACATTTTTCATGGAAATGAACTTTTTGTCATTAAACAAAACTTTTGGTGTCTAAAATCAAAGATATACTTTCATGAATATATAGATTTCTGTCATTTAAAACATTTCCAAATGTGTTGCCTCAGTCCATAGATGCTCAATTTGTCCAAAATTACCTGAAAACGCACCTTGAATTTTCACACTAAAATTGCCAAAATGCGTAAGGCTTTAGTCTTATGTTTCTGGACCATTTATAAATACATTATTATTTAATGCTAACATATTTAAATCAGTCTTAAAACAGCCATGTTGGTGGTTTATGTTTGGGCGGCCGTTACCAAGGCAATCAGACACCGGAATGGAATGAATCTCTGCTGCTCAGCGGCGCCCCAAACATAAAAAACCAACACTAGGATGAGGGATTGATGGATTGTTGTTTCTTTCTTACTTAGTTAAGTGGTTCTTGCCATAATGTGCAGTAGAACTGTAGTGGAATCGGATCACTAACTGTGTACCGACCCGACCGTCACAACTGATGATCCCAAACACATTAA
>JBBJLS010000109.1:42314269-42325125 GCA_037577275.1 Bryconaethiops microstoma
AGTGTGTTGGGAGGAGGATGTTGAGGAGAGACTGAGTGTGTTGAGAGGAGGATGTTGAGGAGAGACTGAGTGTGTTGAGAGGAGGATGTTGAGGAGCTGACTCACACATTTCTGTCAATGAATTTCCGTGTTAAATGTGACAAAATCTGGCAACACATTAAGATATTAAACTGAAACATTCACCATCTGAAGGACGTGAACTGTAGGAACGTACCGCATGGAGATCACTTTGACCGCGAGGAACACTAAGATGGACTCAAAACCGATGGCTGCCAGTATTATGCCGTTGTACAGAACAGCTTCTTTTCTCGTCCAAGCAAACATGTCCATAGACAAAGGCGTGGAAATGCTGCAGAGAGAACAGCAGGACATGGGTGAATTTAATTATATAGCAAAGACATGTTTTTGAGCTATGGTGTCTTTTTTGGTTAAAAAAAAAAAACCTAATCTTGATCTCATTTCACAGTCGTCTGTACTGCTGTGTTTAATGCATATCATCTCAACACATTTGTACTTTTCCTTTAAAACTGCCTGTCTGGAGGTTTTAAGCATCCAGTAAAGGTCTTAAATAATTAAAACTATGCCATGGACAAGCACTCACGTTTCAAACACGGCGAAAATGAAGAGGATGATGAAGAAGAGGATGTTGGATGTGAGGACGGCGATCAGGTCGATGCTGCCCTCAACCTCTGGGGCCACAAATTCCTCCTCTGTGAGATAAAAGGAGAACGTTCAGGCCTAAAGTCTTCTCTAAAGTTAACAGAGGTGCATCAAATGTGAGGAAAGTGTGTCTGAAAAATTTTCTGAAAAGTATTAAAATAATGTTCAATATCACAAACACACATGGTTCACTGTTCATTAATTTTATTCTATATTTTTAAGTGCACTCCTGCAATCCCGGAGACACACAACATCAGAGCAGGGAAACCAGTAAAGTGTGCAGGACTGAAGATGTGCAAGCCTGGGTTTAAATGAAAATATAATACCTTCTGGGACGTAATTAATAGCTCTGACGGATCTTCCGTATTCGTCCACACAGTGTTCCCTGCAGAAACAAAACCACCTTAATACAGCTTTTCTCTGTGGGAGAACCACAGATGGCTCATTTTGGCTCGAATCACCAAACAGTCCACGGTCGACCATCTCAGAATTGAACCATTGTTGTTTGCTCTCGAGCCAATGAGAAAAATCCAAAACGTCTCTGGCTAAGCTCGTATAGTTCAGGAGTCACACTGCCTTGAAATTTAGCGCTATATAATCAGAGAAATTCTACATTTATATTTACAGCATTTGGCAGACGTCCTTATCCAGAGCGACTTAGTCATTCGTTACAGGGACAGTCTTACAGTCATTCGTTACAGGGACAGTCTCACAGTCATTCGTTACAGGGACAGTCTTACAGTCATTCGTTACAGGGACAGTCTTACAGTCATTCGTTACAGGGACAGTCTTACAGTCATTAGTTACAGGGACAGTCCCCCTGGAGACACTGAGGGTTAAGTGTCTTCCTGAAGGACACAATGGTAGAAAGTTGGGGGGTTTAAACTTGTGACTTTGTGGTCATCAGGTGGGATTTTATTAAAAACAATCATTCCAAACCCATGGAAGACGATTCAGAACTTCTCAATGGAAGTGTACAGAGTAGTCTACAGAGTGTTTTCTTGCAGCTTGCCTGTCAATCATCCCCAGTTGGCGGTGCTCATGGCCAAGCTCCTGCCGCTGGCACAGTAAAACATGAAAGTTTGGAGGGCATTTTTATGCACAGACAAACATGCTCACTCAGGCCTGGCTGCTTGGCACCACCTCTTTAGAGAATAATAATGTCTTTCTATTCACTGCCACTCATAATCCAGCCCAGCCCGCTACCACCGTGCCCAGCCGCGCTGCCCTGTCCTCAGAGTCACTCCCACAGACAACCACCAGCGCCACATGTGCCAGGGTCTATACTTGGTGCAGAGAAAGTGCAACTCAGTTCAGGCGCACAAGTAGCCGATTTATTCTCTCATGATAAGACAATTCCCTGATAAAATAGAACCTTAGAGGGCTTGGAGAGTTCCAGAAACGCATTTGTAATGTAGACTGCATTGGAAGGAGCAGAACTGGGACAGTATCCTTCAACTGGACGCAGTCAAGCAATCCTTTCAAGTGATGGATGAACAGCTGTTTGAAGTTTCCAGTGGAGTCGCAGCTACGACACATCAACTTGACAAGTGCAAAAGCCCTTCGCAGTAATTCTGGCGCTTTTTTAACAACTCACTTGGTGTCGAAGGTAGAAATGTTTTGGCTGTGAGGCTTCTGTTTTCAGATCCACCTCCCCGAAGACTCCTCCAGCTAAAGAGCAGAGGTGCTGCTCAGCATTCGTCATTTCTCGAAGGCAGGAAGGATTCCAGGTGAGCAGAGCTACTGAGCAATCGCTCTGAGGGCCATACCTTCAAACTTCAGGATGAAGCATTCTGCTGGACTCAGACTCAGTTTAACTTGGACAGAGCTTCTGTAATCTCAGGATAAACCTGATCTCTGTCTCAGTCAGTGGCTTCAGATGCAGAAGGGCTGCAGGAGGACAGAATTCCAAAGTCTCTGTCTCCAAGGGACCTCAGGGAAGCGGCGTGCGGTAGTTCTCGACCTCACTGTTCGACCTGCCATGGGCTGTAATCGGCCCAGAGCAGGCCAGCGCAGAGACTACTGTCTGCCCTTCACTTTCCATCTGCAAACCATATATCGCCACGATAACATCACCGTAATTTACCAAAGAACATAAAGGGAAATCTGTCTCTGTGATAGAGTTTCCGTTATGATCGTTCAAGGACAGAATTATGCTGGTTATAAAAAAGACAGAGTCGGTATAAACCATCAGGACGGATCTGACGGCTCTGTTTAAGGAATTGAAAAGTGCGTTTTGGACAGGAGCCTTTGTTTGCATCAACAAGAAGGTATTTATCGCTCTCTGCTACTTGAATACCGAGATCAGACAAAAAATAGGGGAGTCAGGTCAGAACTATTAGGAAAATGTCATCTATTATGGTCATTTCACTTTAAAAATGTGAAAATATATGACATGTACAGAGGACTTTTGTAAATATCTGGCCCTGTAAATGTCGCCAGATATGACCACTGGTGAGAAATACTTCTGCAAACACATTTTTCCTCACAGCCTGAAGTCATTATAGGGGGTTGATTTATCAATTTATCGAGTCGCTAAAGTGGGAAACAGCACTACTGAATGAATCACTGATATTTCAAGAGCACACTTGACTTTTTTTCGGCGGGGGCTTGAGTAACTGGCTCGCATTCACATTCTTTCACGCCGCGGTGATGTGAAAAACAGCGCGATGACGGAGGAGAGAGCCTCTCTCTGGTTCTCGCGCTGCGACGGGCAGACACTATCTCACAGCGAAGTGCGGAGCAGACACCGAGTTCCCATCAGCCCGTCCTCCGCCGCTCCCTCAGCTGTGATTAATCTAGGAGCGAATTCTTCACACTGCAGCCGCGGGAGCGGCCGGCGGTCCTGGAACGTCTGCGCTGTTCGTACGTGTGTGTTTTTCTTTTGCTCTCTCACACGGCGCTGGCAGGTCCATCCTGACAGGGGGGTGCGAGGCGGCAGAACTCGAGCACTGATTGGTTGCGTGTGTGCGTCTGATGAAGCTCGCTTAATCACCAGATGATGTCATGTGTCCTCAAGGGGTATGAAGGGCTAACAACTCCTACACACACACACACACACACTCACACTCACACACTCTCTCACACACACTCTCTCACACACACACTCACACAGATACACACTCACACAGATACACACTCGCACACTCTCTCATACTCTCATACACTCTCATACACTCTCACACACACTCTCTCACACACACACAGACACACTCTAACATTCTCTCAAACACACTCTCACACACTCACACTCACATACACTCACACACACACAGACACACGCTCACACACACTCTCACATACACACTCTCACACTCTCACAAACACACTCACATACACACACACACTCACAAACACACTCTCTCTCATACACACTCTCACACACACTCTCACACACAATCTTACACACACACTTACACACCATCTCTCAAAAACCTCCCACAAACCACCACCTGTGCTGCTCACAACTGGGAAAACTCTGAAGGAAGCCTCTCACCTCGCGGAGCTACAATGTCTTCCTCCTCTTGGAGCTTTGGGAGCTTCTCGCTGAAAGCCGTTCAGCTCGAAACCTGATTCACGATTTGACCTGTCCTGACCCCTTCTGCAGTTAGTGTTGACGGCTGGTTAAGCTTTTTTAAATGTTAGAGTCAATATAATGGGAAACTACAGAGCATGAATTTCTAAACTGCCATGATTTTGAATGTCTGTATGTGTGTGAAAGGTTATAATGCGAAGAAAGAGTTAAGAGCACTGATGTTGGAATCATCGCAAACTCAGCAGTCTGTCAAGGCATGATGAGCTTCTGAAATACTGCAGAACGTCAAATTTTACTGTAAACTCAATTTTATGTTGCAACACAGCATGGAAAAGGAAAAAAAATGCTCACAAGCAGCACAGGCCTGACCAACAGTGTACAAAGCTTATCCAATCACACCAGTTGCTATGAAAGTACACACGTGTGGGAGAAGCATGGAGAGCTCAATAAACAGGGCTTTCCACAAATTTCCAACTAAAGCGTTAAGTGCAAGTCAGCAATGCGGCTACATTTCACTATAATTTCTAACACAATAATCAATAGGCAGATAACAAGCAGATAACTCACCCACTCAATTAGTCCCTTATGCAATAAAGGACCCATTTACACAATTACCCATTTAAATGACCCTTTTATTTATTAATGTAATTACCTGACATATCACAAATGAAAGGTCAAAGAAGGAAATTAAATTAGACTCAATTCCATGTATGTTATTCAAATTACTGGGTGTTTAATACCTTCCTCTCACAGCGTGAATAATATGGATCTATTCTGATTTTGTGTTTTTGCCATTACCTGCTTGCTGATGTTCTCAGCAAAGTGTGGAGACTTGCTCTTGAGAAGCGTGACCAGGTCTTTATAGACGTCACTTTTTTTGTCATAAACATTCTCGTCTCCTTCTTGCTTGTTTCCCTGTAAAGTGAAAACACAGGCAGGAAGACCAGTGAGAGTGAAAGCACCAGAGATGTTAAAGTGGATCTTCTGGCATGGAAGGAGTTAAAAATCTAGGCAGTTTCCAAACGCACAAACACAAAAACACTTAAAACTTTAGAATCTCTGCTGGCTCTTTATTAATAACATCATTATTATTTCGGCCTGACCCGGACGATGAGCAGGTGATATCAATAGAAATCTGCTGCAGGAAAATAAAAGAGAAGGAACAGAAAGGAAAGAGATGAAAAAAAGAGGAAATGTGTTCACCTAATGTACAAGATGAGGGGAAAAGGGAACGCTGTGGTGTGTAAAATGTTCTCCTTGATTAATTACACACACATTTCGGTCTGAGAGGCAGCTCGGAACACTTAGCATAGTTACGGAGGCGAAGCTGGCCCAGAACCACGCGACTGCACGGCAATTTCTAAACCTTTCAGTGTCGCTTACCTCATGTTTTGGAAAAGCGTCTGTGTATCATTTCTTTCACACACATTAACAGCTCGGCGTGTACATTAAAATGATCTTGCGACGTTAGTTTTCTTGACAGGCTGACACATTTCATTTGTTGAAAAACCATGTTGTACCATTTAGCATCCTAATGGGATCCATTTATCCCCACAAGCCACTCAGACTCGGTCTGCGCCGATCGGCTGGTCTGGGTCACAGACGTTCCGTCGCAAAAGACCGCCATAAGGAGACCGTTTCATACAAAATATGCTCAAACAGCTAAGGACAAGCTTACGGCTCCAGTGGTTCAGTACAAGCTGGCAGGCAAATACTGATATCTGGGAGTAATTATTCAAATTAGACAAAACACTCGCCCTGCAGGCTCATCTGAGAACCTACAGTCCAACAACACAACTTACAGACTATTTCCACAGGAGCTCCCGGAGATTAAACCAGGCCTGAAATTTTAGTCCCAACCCGGATCTGGAAAAATATCTAGATACACTTAAACCACCAACTCCAACAGAAACTACAGACTCTCCTGTTCCCACTCTGTTACCTACAGACCCGCCACTGTTTAACCGCGACGTCTGTGCGCTCTCTTTACTCTCCCTCACTCTCCGGCTCGACCCTTCCTTGGTTCCTCCAAAGGTTCTTCCTCCAGCTTCAGGGAGTCTGTCACCTTCGGTTCACCCAGACAAGCATTCTGCGAAGCTGCTTTGTGACAACATCAGTTGTAAAAAGTGCCTTATAAATAAACTTGAACTTAATACAGTGGATTAGAACCTTTAGCCAGACTCACGTCGAGGTTCACGTCCCACTTCTGCCCAACACGGAAAGTTCTCCTTGTGTCTTTTCCCGTTTCTTGGCTTCTTCTTCTCCCTTGTATTCCTGTCCATGTCGTTGTTTACCCTGCCGTGTGTGTCTGCCACGTGAGTTTGTTGTTGCTTTGATGTCAGTCTCCGCCCCCAGCCCCGCCTCCTCTTTAGTCTTGTTCGTGTCTCCTGTCTGTCCCAGGTGTTCTCGTTTCCCCTCTCTGTATATAAACCCCTGTGTTTCAGTCCGTGTTTGTCACTTCCTGTTAAAAGTTGTGCTGTTTTGCTTGTGTCTTGTTAAACCTGTTTATATTCCCTCAGTGTCAGTTGTCCTTGGTAACCGTTGTGTAACCACTGGTTGATGTTTGTGTTTCATGTGTGTTTATTAAGGGATTTTGCACCTCCATTCCAATCATTACACCAAAGACATTAGCAGAAAGTTCTGAGATCCCAAAGCATAGTTTGGAGGTAATTCAGGGTCTGAAGGGTTAAAAGAGTCTAATTTTCTTTAAATTTCTCACCGAATTGAGGTAGACTCCGGCGGTGCTGCAGGTGATGAAGAGTGGATCTGCGTCACATGGCTCGATGATTAGGTAAGAGATCTCTCCGAGCGTTTGCCTCCAGGGAGGAGAGCGGCAGCCGTTGCTGAACTCGTACTCTGTGGAGTCGTCCAGAGAACACAAGATAAAAATCATATCTTTAGAAAGAATAAAAGAACACATCACTCAAGGCCAGAGCCAGCATCCTGAAACTGATGAGTGTGAGATTTGGACTTGAGTGAGGAAACAAGAATCATATGCATTTATAAAGATGTTATAATATGCACTTTAACAGAGGCAGGACAAAAAGTCTCAGGCCATCTAAAGCTATTTGTTTACTTTTTCTTTTCACTTCTTAATTTCTTAATAATAAGTGTTAGATGCTTAGAGGAGCACAGGTTTGCTTCCTCTTCTCAGTGAAGCTCAGCCATCGCATTTCTGCCTCTCGCACAACTGACTGCAATATTAGGCCGAGGCGGGTATTGGAATTGGTTTAAAAAAAAAAATTCTATTGATTTTTCATTCCAATATATTTGTAAGCAAATACATTTGTAAATAAAATATGCACATTCCAGATAAACACCTTTCTTTGATGGTCTGTGACTGTAAACACAGTGCTGTGCAAAAGTCAGAGACCACGTTTCAAACTCCAGTGTTTAATGTATCGATTTGGAAGCGCATGTAAAGGAATGACTGGCAATTTAATGATATTATAAGGACTCTTATTGTATTGGAGTGGATTTCTAACCCGGATTTGAACTACTTCTTCCCTTTATTTCCCTTTAACCATCTTCTACATTAAACACAAGGCTCATCTTCTATCTGGTCTCTCAGAAACATCTCCTGAAAGTGAAGAATTTTGTACTTAATGGCAATTTTAAGTTTAAATTACACACAGTACGCGACACACATCACCAGCAGAGCTGTAAAACCAGTATCACGCTGGTGCAGACACAGACTGCACTGGTCAGCAGATAGGAGAGTGTGTGTGTGTGTGTGTGTGTGTGTGTGTGTGTGTGGTAAACGGTTGCTCATGCAGGGCTGAGAGAGTGCAGGCTCTTCCCAGAGTGCTGCCAGGGAGGATGACTGATGGCTCCTCGGCATGGAGCTGCTGCAGACAGGCCCGGTGAGCGCGCCGTGATTTCACCCCCAAAATAAATCACCCTCTCCAAACACCCCCGCCAACACTTCCACACACTCCAAACTGCTCAGTGCATCTTCTCTGGCTCTGCTCCACTTTATTTGCATAGAAGGTTCCAATTTGTCCCCGGTGCTGAGGGACACATTTTTCAAACATGGGCACATTCATCTTTCGGAATGTTGCGAGCCGCGCTCCTCCCCTGCTCGAACGGTTAATTGTTATGGCAAATCTGCCCCCTCACATGAGGGAGAGCGCTGGAACTGATGAATCTCTCTGTAAACTGGAGCCTGACATATGTAATGGTTTCCATGTTGAACCCAGACATTTTATATTTAAAAGATATCCAGCGTTGCCCACTAATGGTGGTAGCTAGAAGAGTGCGGGAGAGAGAGAGAGAGAGAGAGAGAGAGAGAGAGAGAGAGAGAGAGAGACAGAGAGAGAGGAGAACATATGCCCAAACTAGTATACATTACAAGTGGGAGGCAAAAGAAAATTTGAAATTGAGTGAGTGACAGAGAAAGAGAAGAAGTAAAGGAAAATGAGAGGGTGAGAGGCACAGAAGGAGAGAGAGAGAGAGAGAGAGAGAGAGCGCGAGTAATGCAAACCTGATGTGTAGCGCACAGACTTCAGCAGCCTCTTCTCTCCTGCACCACACACACTCTTCAGCAGCTCAACATCACGCTTTACAGCAGATGGACTCAGTCTGACCTCCCTGAGTGCACACACACACACACACACACACACACACACACACACACACACCACAGCTCGTTGTTTTGTAAGGCTCTTAATTAACACAAGGTGGCTCAGGGTCAGTCAGTGTTCAGGACCTTTGTACATTTGTGACCCATTTACATTTACGGCATTTATCAGACGCTTTTATCCAAAGCGACTTCCATTCCCGAACTACAGGGGGCAGTCTCACAGTCTCCCTGGAGACTTGGGACCCTTAACTTGGGGTTAAGGGTCTTGCTCAGGGACCCAGTGGTGGTGCTGGAGGTAGGATTCGAACCCAAGACCTCTTGGTCCAGAGGCAAGTATCCTACCACCACCCCGCTTCTGCAAGAATTGCATAATGTCATAATTATTATTATTCCAAATGTAGAAGTATAATATAGTTACTGAATAAATGGTCAAAGTCATTGATGGAAAAGGTATGTGAACTCTATCATTCAGCAGAGCCTCCTTCACTGGCAGCTCCTTCGACCAGATGCTCTCTGCAGCCCTGATCAGCGGTTAGAAGGCATTTTTGGCCTTTTCCTCGATCCGAAGCACTTTCAGTACATGTATATTTTTGTGGCGTCTTGTTTGAACAGGCTGTTTCAGATTTCACCAAGTCATTTCAGCAGAACTGAGGTCAGGACGTTCTAATTCTCCTGTTTAAGCCTCTCTGTTGTACATTTACTGTGTTTTGAAACATTGTCATTTTGACTTGAGAGCAGAGAGAGACACGCTGACATCTTGCTGTAGAAATTCCTGATATAGTTTGTAATTAATAAGCCTGTCTCTAATCAATTGTCGGCCGCTCTCCAAGGTCCCTCCCCCGCGGGTTTTACCCTCCCACTTGTGGGCGGAGACTATCCTGAGAGTTCTCCCAGTTCAGAGATCTTGTGTTCAGAGATCTTGGTTTGTTTCTAAAACCTAAAATAAAAGAAATTTCTTCATTTTTGTTCTTTATGTTTATTTGCATGTGACGCCGTGTTTAAACCCCAGTGGCGGTTTTTATTATTACATGTTTTTAAATGACAGTAACTTTAGTTCTACGTGACACAGGAACAACAAACAAATCTCAGCACGACGTCTGACACCTCGAGCACCGACACACACCAGGGGAACTTCCATATAAGGAGCTGTTTTAGCGTATGACGACAATCTGTGCCACTTGCATTCGAAGGGTTAACACAAAGTTCAACACGACTTTTGTCTGTTGAAGCGTCATAGTGCTGAATACTGTAGTGCTGAATACTGTAGTGCTGAATGCAGTAGTGCTGAATACTGTAGTGCTGAATACTGTAGTGCTGAATACTGTAGTGCTGAATGCAGTAGTGCTGAATACTGTGGTGCTCAATACTGTGGTGCTAAATACTATAGTGCTGAATACTGTAGTGCTGAATACTGTAGTGCTGAATGCAGTAGAGTAAATGTACAGGTCTTTAACAAACTTCAGATATGCAGCAATGCTTTTTTTACAGGATTCTGTTGTGAAGATGAGCTGCTAAACACCTGACTTCATTTAAACTCTTTTCAAGGTCCATCAATACACTACGAGACCAAAAGTGTGTGGACACCCCTCCTAATTATTGAGTTCAGAGATACTCATCAGCACATAAGCATGTAAAAGACCCTTTTTTTCAAGAACTGGAAACATGAAGCTGCAGAACAAAGGTTCCATCATTCCCATCCAGCTTCAGAAATACTGACATTTTTTAAAACCTAACCTGGGATGGTTTTAAAATTTTTCTTTCTCATCGCTGCCACGGCTGAAACTCGAGGATGTGTCAGGGGTGGTTGGAGAACAACACAGGAGTCCGAGTTGAAAGAAGGACATACTTTCTTCGTGGAAGGATCCTTTTCACTAATATTGCTGATGCCGGCGTCTGTGTATTCTTTTTCATATTTTCACATTTCATGTTGAACTGCTCTGTAGCGGTAAAAGGGCGGACAGGTTAGGCAGATGTAAATGCTATTACTGTTTGTCAGGTTTTGCTAGTGTTAACAAAACATGCAGGCGGGGGGGGGGGGGGGGGGGGGGGGGGGGGGGGGGGGGGGGGGGGAAAGGAAGT
>JBBJLS010000109.1:42365001-42378667 GCA_037577275.1 Bryconaethiops microstoma
CTCTCTCTCTCTCTCTCTCTCTCTCTCTCTCTCTCTCTCTCTCTCTCTCTCTCTCTCTCTCTCTCTCTCCCTCCCCCTCTCCCCCTCACTCTAATGGCTTCTTCTCTTCTCCATACAGGCCATCATTATTGTTGTTACTGTGGCCTTTGTACAGGTAAGAGCTCTTTGCTTTCATGACGTGTCAGCCTTATGCTGATTGGCTGTTTCATGAAAAAGGACAAATTAGCCATTCAGGGCAACTGGGCAGAGCAGTTTTATTGTTGGAATTGGTCATTATGATCTAAAGCAGAGAAGTCTGGACATTTGTTGTTGTTTGAAATCATTTAACCTGCAGGCTGTGGGACAGTAAAGATGAGTTTGTTGTCTTTGTGTTTGTTTACTTCTTGGCTGTACTTTGTCAGGAATATCGTTCGGAGAAATCTTTGGAGGAGCTGGGGAAACTAGTGCCTCCAGAATGCCACTGGTGAGTCCCAGTTTTCTTTTGTCGTCCTTTCTCTCTTCTTTTTTTTTTTCTCTTCTCATCCTTTCTTCTCTGCCGCGATCTTTCTCTCTGATTTCAGTGTGCTCTTGTCACAGGCCTTCATCTTATAAGCTTATATAAGTGCTATACAAGCTAATCTAACTTTCCACTCAAAGCCATAATGGCATCACCACCTGGAGTTCAGAAAAGCATCAAAGACCTTTAGAGAACATGTGAGAAAGACAGAGACAGAGACAAAGACGTTTACGTTTACATTTATGGCATTTAGCAGATGCTCTTATCCAGAGCTACATACATCAGTGCTTTATTAGTCTATGTCTGTTCTTCATGCCTGTATGGCTATACTAAAATCCACACCTGCGTTTAGTATAAGACAGGATGTAATTTCTACTTCAAACATTCTTATGGATTAGCACTTTAAAATCAGGCCATAGCTCAGCCTCCAGGCCTGCCCTCCAACTTTCAGCCAATGCGCGCACACACTCCAAAAACCTTACACATTAACATCATCCTCATGCATTGTTTCACTATGTTTTAAAAAAAAAACAAAGGTTATTTATAGCCTAAAAATGGAGGTTGATCTATAAATGTTTCCACTTTATTAGAAACACCAACTTCTGTTTCCACTCACTGCTCACTTGTGTGCAAGTTCAGATTGTGGTCCATCTGTTACTGCTGCAGTTTATCAGAGCCTCAACCCCATTCATCATTGGTCAGTTTCTGTCCACAGGCCCCTGCTGTCTACATATTATTTGGAAGGTGGACTGTTCTCAGCACAGCAGTCATGCTCACATGTGGTGGTGTGTGTGGTGCTGGTATGTGTTTGTCAAGTAAAGAGTTAATAATTTAAACTAAATACTGACATTCCACCCTAAATACCTCATTGAGACCAGCTCAAAAACTAATGTACCACCTTAAATACTGCAGTGAGACCACCTTAAATGCTGATTTTCCTCCTTAAATCCCGCAGTGAGGCAAACTTAAATAGTGATGTTCCACCTTAAATACTGCAGTTAGACTAAATTAAATACTGATGTTCTCTAAACATCTCATACAGACATAAGATGTGGTTCAGCTTGTCAGTCTGTTAAAGCAAAGCAGACTTCCAGCGTTAGACCTCCTTAAGTGTGTGTGACAGTAGCAGTGGCGCCGGGTCAGGACTGTTTTTCTCAGCGGGGTGAAAATAAACTTGTTAATCACTTGTTGATTTTAAACTTTTTTGTGCATTCAGAAATAAGTTGTACCAAAAATAATATATTCCTGAGTCCTTTTCTAAATAAGCATAATGGAGCTGAAGCACTGTGAAGTGATTTACACCCATAACTGTATTGATTCTCATTCTCAGTGTGAGGGAGGGTCGTCTGGAGCACCTGCTGGCACGTGAGCTTGTTCCTGGAGATACTGTCTGTCTGTCTGTGGGCGAGAGAGTTCCTGCTGACCTGCGCCTCTTTGAGGTTTGAGCACACACACACACCCACACACACGTCAGCTTAATAAAGATGTGGGTTCCCATATGCACCTACATGTAACTACACACATGCACAAAAAAGCATAAAATATTCATATATCCATTTTCATACATTCTTGCTGTCTAGGGTGTAGGTTTGTTTTGACATTGAAGTGGTATTTGAAACAAAAGCGGTAACTTCAGCCATAGTGCAACTGCTAACATCTTTCATATATTAACATCAAAGTACATGTACATACTACATGTCGGGGAGCACCTACATGCTGGTACTGTCATCCACGTAACCAATCCGCGGTACTTCAACACAAGTCTCACTGAATCAGCACAAAACTGAATCAACACAAAATCCATTATTTTCAAGCAGAGAATTTCAAGCAGAGAAATGTCTTCCTCCTCATGTGCATTCACACAACTACTGCACTGAGCTTTGCCACTTCTTAAAGCCAGATTCAGCTTACGATAGTGGGTTAGGAAGGCGGGACTCGCAGTAGAGAAACAGAACTGTAAACCATTTGTGCTTTGTTTCAAGTTATTGGTAGGGACAATTCAGTGACTGGATATCAGTAGTGATGTGTCATTACTGTCCCCAAACAATTCAATACTCCTGCTTGCAGTTACTTCGGTTTTAATACCTGAAAGGTTTCCTGATATAAAATCGCTTTTAAAAGGCTAGTTTCTGACTCCTTCTCTTTGTTATACCCTCTTTCTCAGACGGTGGACTTGAGCCTCGATGAATCCAGTCTGACTGGAGAGACCACGCCGTCCTCCAAAACGTCTGCCCCGCAGTCGGCCGCCACCAACGGTGACATCACGTCCCGCAGCAACATCGCCTTCATGGGCACACTGGTGCGCTGTGGGAAGGCCAAGGTACCCCTGCTCTTTACAAAAAATTTACAGTTTAGCTCCTTAAACTCACTGTTTGCTTCATAATGGATCCTGAATTATTCACGGTAGATACTGGTGGCTACAGAACAATTCACAGTGGCTACAGAACAGTTCACAGTGGCTACAGAACAATTCACAGTACATAATTCACAGTGGATGCTGAATGTTCTTACTGTTGTTACTTTCTGTATATGCTTGGTAAATCCTTTACTTTATAATTTTTTATATAAAATAAATTTTATATAACGTTTTACTTTGTAGCTATTAATTATATAAAAATGTCACTGACTTCGGTGTGAAAAATCTTTGCATCTCAGCAAGCTCTGTTCAGAACAGTTTCACTATAGGTTTTTGCCCCGTGGCTTTCTTAGCAGACTCTTAACCAGAACTACTGTGTGTGTTTTAGGGCATTGTCATAGGAACTGGAGAGAATTCTGAGTTTGGTGAGGTCTTCAAGATGATGCAAGCAGAAGAGGTAACAGTTCACCAGTTACTAAAAGATCAGTCAGTCATGAGCATAGGGACAGGATGTAAGGGGAGAGAAACTGTAAATGGATTTTCTGGAACACATTTATTTGTGATAAATATTTAAATATTTGTACATTTTCCTTATTGGCATGCAGTTGTGTATGATCTGAATATTTCCAAAATGTTTAATATGTGTTTTTGGCCGTGAAAAACATACCGTTGGTCAATTGTGTCCAAATTTTTAAAAAAAATCATATCGACAAGATTGTGCTGAAAAAAGGATATTAGACACTTGTACACATTGTTTAAGGTTTTAAATATTAGAATAAAACAAATAATGCAGAACCGGGAAAAATACCCTCAGGGTTCTATGGGTGAAAGTGTTTTTCTTTTTTTTTAAACAGGCCCCTAAAACCCCCTTACAGAAGAGCATGGACCTTCTTGGGAAGCAGCTCTCTCTCTACTCCTTTGGCATCATCGGTATTAATGAAGTTCTTTTGCTCAAAAATATCGTTAGGAAGAAATAAAAGAGAACCTATTAGCTACTCCTTGTTTATGTAATGCTAACCTGGCCAACTAGCTCATATCCAGTCAGATTCAGACTATTTAACACTCACTTGTTTTTGTTAGCACTTACCGAGACAGATAATTTTCTTAAAGTGTTAATGGTTAATTAGCTTCTCAGTCTTTAGCTGTCTGCTTGGTTTGTGCTTTTTTTTTTCAGGAGTTATCATGATGGTGGGGTGGCTACAGGGAAAATACATCCTAGACATGTTCACAATAGGAGTCAGGTACTTCTCAACCACACACAGTCGCACAAGCACTGTGATTTTATTGCTTTAGCAAAGCTTTAAAAACATACTGGCAAGTGTATTACGTCTGTGTACCGTGTGTAGCTGTACTTATTGGCCATTTTACTGGAAACACCTATCAGATAGGCAAACATTCACAAGCTGTTGCCCTCTTTTTAAAACATAAGACTCAATATTTACGATTCTTTGTCACATATATAGTTATACGAGTGCAACAATAAAGTTATCAAATAGTTTAAATTAAACTAGACTGCATTTCTGCGTGAAAATGTGATTACATCGTTGCTGTTTTGGTTTATTGTTTTTTTTTAACATTGGTTTTATGGACAAAAAGAATTTGTGTTAAAAAAACTGCAATGTGCACAGCAGAGTATCAAACCACCGCCTCGTCTGCCTTTCACATTACTGCCCAACCACAGAGGGTGGCGTTAACTTACTGTCTATTACCAACCCATTTATAGTTACATTGATACATTTACGGCATTTAGCAGATGTTTTTATCCAAAGCGACTTCCACTCCCTAACTACAGGGGGCAGTCTCCTTGGACCCCTGTAGCTACTCTTGCACCACTCTTGCAGTGGTGGTATGCTGAAGGTAGGATTCGAACCCATGACCTCCTGGTCCAGAGGCAAGTATCCTACCCACTAGGCCACCACCACCCTAGTTAAGGTTTACGAGTGGAGCAAACAGGTTGGGAGAGCGTTGCTGCATTCATGGACTCATTATTTTCAATTAAACAACAACAGTGACATGTCTTTTTTTTTAATTTTTTTTTTTATTGCAGACCTGGGCTTTAATGTCTTGAAGTCTGCTTGTGAGTCTGCTGTGTTTTAGGGTTAGGGTTGGGGTTAGCAAGACTAACATGTTGCTCTGTGCTTGCAGTTGCCATAGTCGTGATGTCACAATGCCTACTCCGAAACGGTCTGTCCGCTAAACACTGTCAAAGCGACTCACCCCACCACTCGTTCTCAACATACATTACGGAGGCAACTCGACCACAAAAATTGAATTTTTAAATGATCAATCAACCAGAAATCCGAATACATACACATAAAATCAATATGGGCTTAAAAAAGTGTCATAATATACAGAATAAGTATATTCCAGCTAAATAAATATTACAAACATTGTAAACATAAGCAGGATCTGTACAATGTTCAAAATGTAACAGAATAGATATCAGCATCACTGCTGGTTCAAGAGTAGTCCATCATACAAAAATATCTTGATCTGTGGTCAGAAACTGATGACTAACACAGACTGTGCACGAACAGATGGGCTCCAGTCTCTAACTGTACATGCACAAAGTTGAGCTACAAGAGAGCTTTTGATAAAGAGGAATGTAAAAAATACCAGTGACATTCAGAGGTGGTTGTATAGTCGTCTTTTTCCATTTAAGGGCAGAGTAGTTGGGAGCTAATAAGTTGTGCAATAACTGACAGGCACAGGCTGTATGGTGGGTGTTTCTGATAAAATGGCCAGTGTGTATACATAGACCTAATATAACATCAATGTGTGTGGATATAAAATTAAAGGTTTTGATCTGAATACCCCTCTTTTGCCCCCCAGCCTTGCCGTGGCTGCCATCCCGGAGGGTTTGCCCATCGTGGTAACGGTGACTCTGGCCCTGGGTGTGATGAGGATGGTGAAGAAGAGAGCCATTGTGAAGAAGCTTCCCATTGTGGAGACCTTGGGTATGACGCTTTCCCTCTTTGCTCCAGAGAGGCAGCTTTAAGTTTGGATTAATGTTTCCCATGTGTACATTAATATATTTAATTTATAACCATTGTACATGTACAAGGAACACCTTTTGAGTGCACACATTGAACTAAGACTGAATGAGGACATTTGTGTTGTTGGTGGTGGCCTAGTCAGTAGGATACTTCCCTCTGGACCAAGAGGTCATGGGTACAAAGCTTGCCATCAGCACACCACCACTGGGTACCTGAGCAAGACCCTTAAGCCCAAGTTGCTCCAGAGAGACTGTCCCCTGAAGTTAGGGAATGGATGTTGCTTTGGATAAAAGCGTCTGATAAATGCCGTAAATGTAAATAAATATATTGTACTGGTACACTGTACTTTAGTAACAGAAAAAATGAAAAAACACTTTCACTTTTAAAAGTCCAGAATGGTGTAGGTAAGCGTACTGCGGGACTCCAACTCCCTCACTCATATGCAGCATTACTGCATATTCTGTGTATACTGCATATTCTTCCGTTGTGCACACCCAAACTAGTTTGCCCGAAACACTCACTCCTCAATTTTTTCAAGTTTTTATTGGAGTGAACATCGTCAACTCGAAACATCGTGTGTCAATATTGTCATAACCCAGGACCCCCTGTGCATGGAGATAATGAATAATTAATAAGAGATACTGAATTTTTTGTAGTAGATACTGAATAATTCATAGGAGGTACTGAATAATTCAGTGAATACTGAATAATTCATACACAGGTGCTGAAATTTATAGTAGAGACAGAATAATTTGCAGTCGATAATTAATTTGCCGTTTTTACTGAATGTTTTATAGTAGTTACTGAAAAATTCCTAGGAGATGCCAAACAATTCATAGTAGACACTGAATAATTAGTAGTGGATACTGAATTATTTATAGCAGATACTGAATATTTTATAGAACAACTGAATAATTCATACACAGATGCTGCATAAAAAATATTTGTTTTATGTAAAACAGTAGTGTAATCCTCTTTTTCCCCGCAGTCTGGATTGAATCTCTGTCAACTGAAACCCTGATAGACCACTAAGTTTTTATTTTACTTTATTTTAATATTTTTATTGTACTTTATTTAAATGCAGGCTGCTGTAATGTGATTTGCTCGGATAAGACAGGAACCCTGACAAAGAACGAAATGACCGTGACGCACATCTACACTTCAGATGGGCAGCATGCGGAGGTAAGACCCCAGCCCTACATCCAACGCAATCGTTTATCATTTGTCTAATAATACCTTGTGATGTAAATATTTGCATGGTATTATTTTATTCAGTATATTAGCAATGTATAAATAAACAAATATGCTGTTCTATTATATTAAAACGTATGTTGCCAAAATACTTAAAATACAGCTAAAACATCAAGAGTACTGTGCGAATATTCAGACCATAATTTCTGTAATACACAGAACTGCGCAAATGTCTTGAGCCCTAATTTCTTCAAATTTTGCTTCCAGAAAGCCAGATTTCTTACACTTTTAATGTAGTCTTGAGTCTCTCACAAGAGGGCCTGACCGATATCCAGGCTTCAAACGTACAGAACTGTGCAAAAGCTTTGACACCCCATTTATTCACATTTTGCTTCCAAAGATCCAGACTTGGATTTTTAATGTGGTCTTGAGGAACAGTTTTCCAGGCTTCCTGAGAGGATTTCAAAGACTCACTTTCAGTCTTTTCCAGGTGCAGATGATTCCAGATGATCAGGCGGTGATCAGTGGTGCTGAATGCTGAGTGGTTGGAACGCCTTTATCTAGGCACCTTGTGTCTTCAGGCACTTTCCGTGTTTAAATCCACTCAATATGTCAAAGATAAGACATAAAATTTTGGTGATTCAAAGCAAAATTTAAAGAAACGAGAGAGGAGCCCCAAGACTTTTGCACAGTGCTGTCGAAATGCCTAAACTACAAAGTATACCACCAAGAATACTGTTTGAATATTTTGATCACAAATTTTCTAACAAACTTTCAAACCAAATATTCAACATGTATGGATAACATGAGCTTTCTATATACAGAGGGTCCTTAAGTTACAACAGTCTCGACATACGAGACTGTTGTGTTTACGATGCTCACTCCCACTACCACTCCCTCTCGGCTTACACCATTATCCTCGTACTTACGGACTATGTGGGCGAACTAGTTTGGTTGCGTGTGACGGAAGAATATGCAGTAACGCAGCGAGTGAGGGAGTTTTCCTTTTCCTTTTTCTGTGGCTTAGTTGTGTTTTTATGATTTTTCAGCTGCGTTAGGATCGGTAAGTGACTGAGGCTAGGGTGTGTTTCGACTTGCACCAAAATTCGGTTTACGTCACTGTCGAAGGAACGGATCTGTAGCGTAACTCGAAGACCCCCTGGATCCCCTGAGGACACTTGCTTCTTGGTGTTCTACAGCTTTCTCATTTCGAAATCATCTGCTGTTCTGTTTGCACGCTGTTCTAGACTAGTTTTAACTTTTCTTTATTTATGTGGCCTTTTTATTAATGTATCTTTTGGAATCTGTGTCTGGATTGGTTTTGTATGGCCAGCTGCATGAATAAGTGTTTATTTGGTTCTAATTTGGTTGTTTCTGTTTTTTCAGGTGACCGGTGTGGGCTACAATGGCACTGGAGAAGTTTTACTGGACAGTGAGGTGGTGCATGGCTTTTCCAACACGTCCATCAGCAAGATTGTGGAGGTGTGACTCAGTACTGTGACTAAACAACCTATTAATAAGCAAGATATGATTTAAAAACCATTAAGTTCACTGGGGCACATTAAAGCATTACAGCTTGAGGATCAGACTTGAGTCTTTTCTGTAGTTTTGTCAGTTTTAGAATCGTATTTTGCTAGTGTACTTTGTAGAACCTCACTTTATGTGTGGGTTATGGGATGTGGCTTGTGTTTAAGACAAACACACACACACACATATTTGTGTTTTGTTTTTTTGTTTTTTGTATACTGTACAATTCTTTTACATTGTGCCATTTTTATAGATTATGCTGCTTCTACTTTGGTCTACCCACTTTGCTGTTGAAATGCAAATTTCCCACATGTGGAACTAATAAAGCATTATGTTGTCTTAATGCCATTCTTAATGTCATTCGTATGTCATTCTGTTCCCACAGGCCAGCTGCGTGTGCAACGATGCTGTGATCAGGAACAACACGCTGATGGGCCGACCAACAGAGGGTGCTCTAATTGCCTTGGCAATGAAGGCAGGTCACATTTTTTTATCAGCCAAGATGTTTAGTTATTTAGTTTTTGCACTGGAGCTGCGAAGCTAATGTAGTTAACAATTTTTCGAGCACCTGTTGCAGGAAACTGATTCTACATTTTGCACAAACTCACCAAAACTAGACAGAAGATTGCCTGCCATGGTGAGTCTTGATTCGAATGGAGGGGTCAGAATTTGGTTATAAAAGACACGAAAGCATGGATCTGCTAATTATCACGATATCGGCCTCTGCAACATTGATATCACAACGTTATGCATTTTGTAAATGAGCCTCTAACCATTCACAATGTTTCTGACAGGGTTACCAATCATAGCTCCAGGTTAGTTACTGGGTGTTCTGATGGATCAAGGTCTTCATGTAATCCAACGAAAGTCTCATTTTTAACCATTAGAGGTGTCGGTGCTTGAATGGGCAAGGTTGAACTGCTGTATCCAGAATAAGCAGATAAATGCGTTTAAATGTTGTTGTGTTGGTTTTGTGACATCACAAAAACTGATTTGAAAATGTACTTTTTTGTATAAGTTTTTCTACACATGTGTTGTATATGGAATGTGGGGAGTAAACCATTTGAAACCATATTTAGACTTTAATTCTTTTTAATTCCAGAGAAGTGTTAAGGGCTTTTTATAAGAGTCATCGCAATCGAAATATGTAGTAGTAAAATCGCAATGCTGTTTTGCCCATGTAATACATTTGTAAAGAGGTTCTCAGTGATGGATTTGGCACCTGCAGGATGGAGTGTTGGTGATTGCTGGAGCTGCAAGATTGTCTCTTTAACCCGGTCCAGCATTCGGTTGAAACATGCTACCTTGCAAGATGTGCTACCGAGCCCTTCTGCGCATGTGCAGTTCCACAGTCTTGGGATTCAGAGCCGTGAACATAAATATGTGCTACCTAGTGTTAGGGAAGCTGGTTTATCTGTGCTATCTTGTCGGGTCATGGATTTACGGTGATTAATATCTTAAAAGCTCTTTTAATTGTTACTTTCGGCTTGTACATGTACTTGTTTGCTCCTACTCGCTGTCTTCAGTGCACAATTCAAGGGCATATGAGTGTATGTAGCTAGTCTGGAGTCCGTGTCTTTGCAGTCACTTCATAAGCAATTTCCTCTAGGATCAATAAAATCTGATTCTGATTAAAAAAAAAAAAATTCTGCAGTTTACAGAATGAAATCTGAAGCTAGGAAACATCAGCACTGTCCAGAATCACCACAAGCTGTAAGCATGGCACGATCTGAAGTAGCCTGTGTCCTGCTTTATGGTAGCATTTCTCAGCTTCACTGTAGCATTTCTCAAGAACCTGACTGTATAAACTGGCTAAACTAAAGATCCATCTATCCAGGCTCTTCTCATTTAAATAAAATATATTTCTCTCAGATTATGCACATTATTTGCCCATCATTATCAGTGCTAAACTGACTGTATAAACTGTTTAAGCTTCAACAGAGCGTTTTTCATCAGGATAGCATGAATCGGTAGGCTGCCGATTTGCTCTATGGTAGCATTTTCCAACAAGGTAGCATAAATCATCAGAACACCCATTCTTGTATGTACATTGTCTTAAACTGCACCTCAGAGATGGACTGAGTTCTATTGTTCTTGCTGCAGCGTTTTTTTTCCCCCTCAGCATATTAGGTCATATATTTTATAGCTGTCACCATTACTGCACACGAACAGCGCGGAAACTGTTATTAAATAAAAGAGACGCTGAAAATCTGTAATGCTGGTTATTCATTCACTCATACATTAAATTAAGTCATTTAAATTTTTAAACACTTTTACAGCATAAATGTATGTGATTAATTTTGATTAATTAGAGAACTTGTGATTAATTGGATTAATTTTTTTAATCGCGTGACACCCCGTAATAAATACACAGACTCCATCTGGCACCTGGCATCCTCTCGTAAGGCACTGTGCTATGTTTGCCTATTGTCTGCACCTGTTTTACTGATACTCAGCTTTGTAGCTAGTCAGTCACATGTGGTATGTGACCGCAGTCAACAGAGCAGTGACTGAGTACACAGAGCAGAGCCGGATTTGTTGCCTGGCACGGCTGAGTAAACTTAGGCACCCAGAAGACAAATAAAGTCTCAGCAGAACAAGAAGCAGTTGTCAATTGTCCCACCTTCCTCTTTACCTACAACCTGGAACCAAAGTGGTGGAACAAACTTCCCCTGACTGTCATAACCGTTGAAAAGCCCACTATCTTGAAACTGAGACTGAAGACCCTCCTCTTTTCTGACCACTGTGGAGAACAGCTACGTCATAAACTAACACAAACTTCGTAAATACAGTACTGTGCAAAAGAAAATTATATTTACAGCCTGTTTAGCTGAAAATTATATGCTGTTAAAATCTATTATATTGTAGACATAATATTAATACACTAAACAGCGATTTTATATGTCTGTGTTTGTTTAATCTCGTAATGGAAGCAGAGTATTTGATTGTAGTTCTTTTCAGTACCTGGAATACCTGGTTGGGCTGAATCGATACTTCTTTAGATTAAATCGTGCTGATGGAGTTTCGCAAATCCATGCAAAGCTGATTGTGAAATTGGGAACCAAACATGTGGTGTTCTAACCAGATCACAAAACTTCAAGTACTTTTTACAAACAAAACAAATCATGATACTTTAATGCATTCTTGTCTGTTTGTATGTTAACTCGTGTATTTACTGGCAGAAACTCCTTCACTGGTCAGGTAGTGTTCTTATGGTTCATCTCTGTGTGATCTGAGAGGGTTCTGGTGGTTCCTCTCTGTGTGATCTGAGAGGGTTCTGGTGGTTCTTCTCTGTGTGATCTGAGAGGGTTCTGGTGGTTCCTCACTGTGTGATCTGAGAGGGTTCTAGTGGAGGACTAACTTCATCACTAGTAAATTCTCAGTCTGGTAGCAGATTTTGAAGTAAGTCTGGATTTTCTGGTGTGTGAGTCTTTGTTTTGTGGATTAGCTTCCATGTGCGTCCCTCTGGATAGGAGCTTCTGCCAAACGTCGTAAATGTTAAATGTAAGTCACTGAACGTGGGTTGTTTTCTTCCATTTCTGAGATTCTTCCAGACATTTTCTTGACTTTAACAGTTATCATTGAGCTTTTACTTCTCAATGATGTTCTGGACTGTGAAAATCAAAAGCGAGAGTGTGTTTATCTCTCTTTTCTAGTCAATGATCTCTGGTATCCGAACCTCAGCTGTTTGGATAAGCACAACACCTGAGATCTGAAGTTATAATCCGGAATGTTCTACATTTTCATTTACGGCATTTAGCAGGCGTTTCTATCCAAAGCGACTTCCGTTCCCTACCTACAGGGGGCAGTCTCCCTGGAGCACCTTGGGGTTAAGGGTCTTGCTCAGGAACCCAGTGGTGGTTCTGCAGGTAGGATTCGAACCCGTGACCCTTTTGGTCCAGAGGCAAGTATCCCACCCACTAGGCCACACCCACCGCCACCACCGCCCCTTCTACACCTGACTTTCTTTGTTTACACCTTTCCACAGTTTTAATCTCAGGAATAAGAGCTCTGGAGCCCTATAGTTGAACGGGCTTGTCCTTATATTGACCCCAAGCCTCTGAATTCATCATCACAAGCAGCTTGAGGGAGGATTCCTTGTCCAGGAGGTTCACGCGTGCCTTTGAGGAGTGTGGGTGTAGGGTCAGTCTGAGCAGACAGGCATATGGCCTTCAGAAGCTTGTTTTACAGGCATCTGTGGAAGGTCTTAGGGGTAGGGGACGGGCCTCTGTGTCCAAGAGACCCCCAGCATCAAATGGCCAGATGTTTCTATAGCAACTCTGAGGCGGGCCGAAATACCGAAACATCTGATTCTGCAGCATGCGAGCTAACGGAATCCAATATCGCATCCTTCCCTCGGAGGAGAAACCATCTTTTATGTCTGCCGCGACCGGTGTTTTTACTGACCCCAGCGGCCCCCGGCCGTCTCTCAGCGGCCCCTCACACGTCGAGCCTTTACAGGCCGCTCTCCTTCCTGCGGCAGGATGGGGGAAGAGAAGGAAAAAAGACGGATGACAATTGCAGGTGATGATTAAAAAAAAAAAAAAAAAAAAAAGAAGAAAAAAAAGAAGGAAAAATAGGTCCAGCGATTCGGCAGTGCTATGTGAAATATGTATTGGGCACAGCTTTGAGTCATGCAGTACTCGTTAAGGGCCGATGTCTGGGGGAAACACACTGTAGGAGCTGTTTCCATTGCGCTGCATATGTGGAAAGTGTGTGTTCTGCCCAAGTGTTACAGTCTTCAGCGACTCCTCGCTCCTGTTGGCCCGGGCCGGGACGGCTCATGTCAAGAAGCGATATTTGTTTTTCCCCTCTGTCCCATCCCAGAGCTATTTAGACAAAAGAATGTCAAGGCAGGAATGGTGTCTAATGCGTCAGGGGAAACACACACACACACACACACACACACACACACACACACACACACACACACACACACAAACCTCTCAAGCCCCGCACAGTCATCACTAGTACATTTATCCTTTGAGGTGCACTGAAAGGGATCCTTGAGGAGGAAGGCCAGATCTATGAGGCTGGACACGCTGCTGTTTGTCTCATCAATCGCCTGCTCGATCCATCACACGACCACTCAATCGGCAA
>JBBJLS010000109.1:42504337-42514863 GCA_037577275.1 Bryconaethiops microstoma
ACACACACACACACACACACACACACACACACACACACACACACACACACACACACACACACACACACACAGAATAAGTCATTCTTGGCTTGTTTATATTTGAATGAGTGGAAACCATAGAAACAGTTGCCGCTCTGTTTATCTCCAAATAAATACTTTGTCAAAAAAATCCTGAAATGTTCTTTATTCTTTTCTTTCTGTTTTTCAGATTTCTGTCGACAGACTCTGGATCCAAACACAGTAAATCAGTTCCTCAGACTGTCTGAGGAGAACAGAGTGGTGAAGAACTGTGGGAGAAAACAGAGTTACTCTGATCATCCAGAGAGATTTAACAGGTGGGAACAGGTGTTGAGTAAGGAGAGAGTGTGTGGACGCTGTTACTGGGAGGTTGAGTGGAGCAGTGATGAGGGTGTGTGTGTGTCCATATCAGTCTCATATAAAGGGATCAGCAGGAAAGGGTGGGGTAATGAGAGCAGGTTTGGACGTAATGATCAGTCCTGGAGTCTGGAATGTTCTTCCTCTGTCTCTTTCTGGCACAACATTCAGACTAAGATCTCAGGACCACCACCCTCCAGAATAGGAGTGTATGTGGATCACAGTGCAGGAACTCTGTCCTTCTACAGTGTCTCTGACACGATGACCCTCCTACACACAGAACACACCATATTCACTCAGCCGCTCTACGATGGATTCTGGGTTGATGGTGGTTTTATTGTGGTTGACGGTTTATTGAGTTTTAGAGGTGGAACTGTGAGGTTGTGTGATGTTAATTGATGTGTCTGTTGTGTTTCATGATTTCCTTAAAGAAAGACTCCAATATCATTACCACTGTAACATTTCAAACAGTGAAGATTTAAATCTGTTTTTGTTTGTTTGTTTTTAGCTCATCACACAAACTTTGAACTGTTCACTCCACAGAGTTCAGACCCACTTCCCTCAGCTTTTCTGGGGTTTAGTTCTCCAAGCCGATTGAACCTAAAAGATCCTGAAATAATGAGATCTGAAGTGTTTTCAGTATCAGAAGTCAGAGAAGCTTGAACTCGTGACCACTAGAGTGATAAACCTAAAAATAAATCTAATTTTAAAACATAAAAACGTAAAAAGTGGTGAATAAAAACTAGAAAGCTTTCTAGTTGTTGGCGATGGGACACTAATGTGTAGCTCAAGAAGAGTCTCTAAATGGATTAATAATTTGTCTTTAAGTCTCTGATAATAAATAAACCAAATGTAACGAATCACAGTTTCCTAGAAAAATATTTGGACTGAGAAATCAAAATGTTTTGTGTTTCATTAAACACATTGTACTAACCTACAGAAGATGAATAAAAGTGTGGATACAATGTACGTTTTGTGATGTTTTTATTGTTGTGGAGTTCCAGTTCTCCACTCTCCATGTTCTTCAGTTTGGTGCTGGTTTCTGATCTGAGTGGTGAAGATGGAACTGCATTCTAACTTAAACTTCTCCAGTTACTGTGAATAAGAGCAGAACCGAACAGATGTACTGTATGAACGTGTTCTTCACTTCACTTCACCTGATCACCTTTTACAACTGAACGAGCAACAGTTTGTGTACAAATATTGTGATATCAGCAGACACTTAAATTTTTTTTATTCTGTTTATGATTATTAATATTATATAACCTGTAACTCTCTTCAACCAGTTCAGCTTAATATTTAGATTAATATTGTTTGAATTATTTATAATTTGTTACTCTACTCGTTGTTATGCTGCTTCAGTTTTCTGTTGAAGATCTTTACCGTTCTGCTTCATTTTTCATTTTTAATGTCGATAAACGCCCGTATTCTCAATCATAATCAGCGTTTGATGATGTGGGTTATAACCTTAACATTTGCCATAAGAAGGGTTTAGAGGACGTGTTTGCTGATGTGTGTGAGTTTTGTATTTTCGGTCATATGGCACAATGTTACATCTGGGAAGTGTACTTTTAAGGGGGGGTGCCTTCTCCCTCTCTCGTTCTCTCTTCTTGCTTGGCGCTCTGTATCCCTCTCACTCTTCTCGCACCACCCCGTGATTCTGGACTTTTCCAGAAGAGAGAGAGACAGAGAGAGAGAGACAGAGAGAGAGAGTAAGAGAGAGAGAGACAGATTTAAATTCAGCGCGGCAGAACGGCAGTTCTGGACTTTCCCAGAGAGAGAGAGAGACAGAAAGAGAGAGAGAGAGAGAGAGAGAGAGAGAGAGAGAGAGAGAGACAGAGAGCGAGTAAGAGCGAGATTTAAAGAAAAAATATGACTGAATTCGAAACACTTTAATTTCATTTTAAATTCAGCTTAATACATTACCCTTAACGAAAATGTATACAGGGGCGGATTTGCAATCTGTGCGTTCTGCCGCGCTAAATTTACACCTCTCTCTTGACCTCTCTCTCTCTTTCGACGGCCGTTGTGGACTTTTCCAGAATGCACAGATTGCCAGTCCGCCCCGTATACATTTTCGTTAAGGGTAATGTACTAAGCTGAAGCATATGTGGGGGCATATTTAGGGTTTACACTATAAAAACAGGCATTTTTAGGCATTTTTTTTAACCAAAACACAACGCTGTTTTTCACTATAGGCATGTGCTCTTGGAAGGTAACCCCCGCGAAAATCGGGGGATTGCTGTATGTATGTATGTATATATATATAATGTTTGTGTGTGTGTGTGTGTGTGTATGTCTGTATATATGTGTGTGTGTTTCTTCTAATTTTAGAATTTAATGCATTGGAAAGAATAAAACTTCTAATACAAAATAAAATATTGCTGCACAGGTTTAGGGGTTTTTTTCCAATTTTTTTTAAAACTGTACCAAAAAAAACAGTAAATTACCGTCAGACGTGCAGAGGGCTGTTCTCTGTAGAAGATGTGTCTCTGTTTACACTCAGAAAATTAGAGCCAGGGCCCCAGACTCTTTCTAATATCTGGCACGAATCCGCCCAGCACAATAAAAAAGTAACAGGCTTTTCATTACTGTGGAATTTGTGATACACTTCAGAATATTGTTCTCTTTCCAATTTGACAAATTAGAAACTCATGTTGGATGTTGTACATGTTGAATGACTTAAAGTAGTAGTATTTTGTACTTGGTATTTATTTCATTGCAATGTTGAGTATTTTGTTTTTAGTATTCATTGCACTGTAACGGTGAGTGTGTTGTATTTACACTAAAACTTTGATATAGAAATGTGCAATAATAAAGAGCTTTATCTGCTTTTTGAAGTTGAATTCCGTCTCCAAAACCAGAACAGTAGAGCCGTGGAACCTCCAGGGAGGAGAACCCCATGGTCCTGCTCTCCAGGACACCGGCCTGACCAGACAGGACGGGTCTGAGAAACTTCAACAAGGAACGTCTGACTGGACCCCGGCGTTCCGTAAAGAACAGGAGGAAAAACCTCTTGAAAGAATGAGTTCTCCTTCATCATTCTTCGTCAAAAACTTCCAATCAAAGAAAGCCTCTTAAAAAATTAAAAACTCCTTTTTGATTAAAAAAAACCAAAAAACACTAAACCAGGAAAAAAGAATGAAAAGCACATCACGTGTGTATTCATGCGCATCATGAAATCCCAGATTATTTCTTGCTTGGTTAAGCCGTGTCCGGTGTCCCGGCGCACAAAGCCAGACTGATGTCATCATTAGTTCTGCCTCTGTCGGTCCAGGACTCTCCAATCCGGCGCTCGCAGATAAAACACCGAACCAGCAGACCAGGAGCGGCCGGCCGCCCAACACGCTACAGGAAGTCCATTAATTAGAAATATGAAAAAGAAACAAGAATCTGGGGCTTCCTTCCACACCTTTATAAACTCAACCATGAATTCTCTCTCCTGCACAGATCTGTGATCAGTCCCATTACAGCTCACGCTAAAACCAGACGTTCAGTTCTAGTCCTTTAAAGTGCCGCTTCAACAACAACAACAACAAAAACTCCATAATTCTGCATCAGGCAGATTTTTCCACACTTCATTATTTGAGGAAAATTAAAAAGAAGACACACAGATGATGGAGATGCACGTCCAAGGTGGAACTCCACTGAGAGACAGAGGAGCATAAATCCTCTTTACCTACATGTTTATTTTGGTAACTCTAAAACAAACAAACACTTAACAGTTTCAGTCTTCCATTCTTTACCTTTATTAAGAAATAATAACTATTTACTGAATAATAAGCCTTAAAATGTAGACATTTATAAATATTAAGACTCTCCAGCAGCCTAAAACACTTTATGTCCAAGACTCGAGGAAATTAAAAAGGAAAATAATTAGTAAAATGTTAATATTAAAGTAACTAGACTTCTCAACTCAAGGACACTTGAGGATTAGACTGCAGGAAGACCTTAAATGAACAAAACTACTGAAACTTGTGGAACAATCACGCAAAGTCAAAGGCGCAATAAAAAAAGCCGCCGCGGTCGAGTCGGTTCCCTCAGAACTGCGGGTCAAATCCGATCGCAGTGTTTACCGCTGCAATAATTCAGGGCAAAGTGAGTCCAGTCGATTTTGCAGAGGCCGGACTGGAGGAGGCGCCGCTGTAATACAGTCATCCGTGAGGGATCAGATTGAATTGCAGCTCTTGTTTTGGGCGTTTATTTACGGGCCGAGACGCGGGGTTATTTATGGCCGGCCCGAAGTGGAGCTGACGCACAGCCTCTGCCTCAGACTGGACACTAATGTGTTGTGTAGATGAAAAATCGTGGCCAGATTCGAGCTGACAGAAGATAAATAGCTCTTGAGCTGGACTCTGGCGAGGCCGAGTGGAGCGCCGCCCCTGGCTGGAGTTCCACCCGCAGTCCAGAGCTCTGGTGCAGGAGGGGGTTCTCACGCCAGCCCTGATCTCAGGCAGTCTGTAAACGGTGTGGCAGAAAGTTCCAGCTAGAAGTTCCGCACATGGTCAGAGGGTTGCTGGTTCAGTTCCCAGTTAGGAGTTTGGAGATGTTTCCTCTGCACTGGTGGTTCAGTGGCCATGGAAGAGGTCCGGCTTCGATTCCCGGACGACGTGTGCCCTTCCCCTGTATCTGATCTTCTTTATGTGTTTCTTTTATTACACTGGAAATGAAAAACTTACATTCCAGACTACACAGATCACTGAGTGTATTAAAAAACAAACATTCCTCTGAAACTGGTCCGGTTCAGGGACTGGACTGGAAATGAGAGACTTTGAAAGTCCTTCAGGAAGCCTGGAGAACTGTTCCTCAACAACACATTAACATACAAGAAAGTCTGGATCTCTGGAAGAGGAATATGAAGAAATGGAACAGAAGGAACAGTGTCCACAATAAACTGTTCACTGTCATTTCTAAAAGCTTTTAGTTTAATCATAAAATCCTCAAAAAAGTATGTACTGATAGTTGTAGACTCAGTAGGGTTTTTTTGTCTTCAGCAACAAAATGTGTAATTTGAAATGTTTAACAAAACGTTTCTGAGAAACAACAAGCATCATCAGTTTCACGCTGGACAGAAGTCGTTCAGCCAGACTACACTGAAGACAGTGAGGAGCACAGAGAGGCATCAGAGTCTGGAACTTCTTTTTTTGTTGTTGGCGAGTTCATGAGTCAGAATCCGAAACACAGCTGCTACTTTTTTAAAGAAAAATTACAGGAACGGGTGAAAGGTAAAGTAAAGTAAAGCATGTCTTGACAATCCCTAACCCAATAAAGTTAACACAAATTCGTTTTGGAGACTAACCACAGGGAACTATTAATCATATTATCATTGTCCTGGCTGCTTTTCTCTCCAGCAGCTGCACTCTAACAGAACCCGAACGCCCAGAGAAAACCAAACATCCGGAAATTAAACTAGTAAACATGACGTGGCCTCGACCCTTCAGAGCCACAGTTCTGCAAAAAAAGAAAGAAACATCCACCACAGGTAAAAAACCCTCCCTGTCAGGCAGAAGGAGGACACTCCAGAACGGAGCGGCGTAAAAGGATCAGCAGGAATTGATCCATAATTTGGACACGCGCCACGTTATTGACAGGAAGACAGACCAGCGCGGGCGAGTGTGTCTGAGGAGACGTGACTCTCTACTCAATCACGGCTGTCGGGACACGACAATAAAAGCATGTTATTCTTATTGTCCATGGAGATCAATGGTAATGCAGAAGGTCCTGGCAGTGATGGACGACTTCGGCTGTGAACGTTTAACCTCAGCGAGAAACAAACCAGAGCAGGGCGGCCCAGAGCGTCGCGTGTCTCTCTGAGGCCAAAGAGGATTAAGACTAAACCGCCCTGTTAGACCAAACCCTTCCATCTGCAGTGCACAGTTATTAAAGTCTAAGACTATACTTAACCTGAGTCTGGAAAACAATATTAATATTAATATCATATTAATATTCTAACACTCTAAAACCAGTTCTGTGTGTTTTCAGCCCATCCTGTCGACAGAGACTAAATTTAACCGGTGAGTGAGAATGACTAGTTTTAGTGCAGCAGTAAACCGTAAATGAACTGAGCTAACGACCTCTGAAAATGTCTAATTAGGCCACGAACGCGAGAGTGATGGAAACGAGCTGGCCACACGCCCGCGTGTCGTTAAACACCAAACAGTAATTTATTCCTCTTTCTACTCAAACATGGTCACAAAATCTCTAATTATACTTAGGGGTCATTTTATTAGATACACTCATTAAATACTAAGTATGACCTCCAGAGCAGAACGAGTTCTTCAAGTAAAGGATCCAACAATGTGATGGACTTGTTCTTCAGGGATTTTGGATCAAGCTGCATAGACAGAATCATTCTGAGCCTGTAGATTTTGTTTTGCTCCACCTCATCCCAAAGAAAACTCCAGTGGTTGGAGGTCTGTGGACTTTAGAGAAGCCAAAGGATCATCCACCACGGAACCAACAAACTTGCAAGACAGCACTTTATTCTGCTGGAAGTAAACGTTTGGACAGGAGTTGGTGGGGAAACGGTCATTAATGAGCCTCTGGGTTGAGGAAACATCTCACACCACTAGAGTCACCATCACCACTCTGCTCTGGTGACACAAGGTTTAAAAGTTTCAAATTCTGACTCTACCTGCTGTGTGTTGCAGTGTTTGGTCGTTGTTGGTGATCTCTGGTCCACTGCTTTGGCTGGTGACAGGAGTGGAAACCAGCTTAATTAAATACTGTTAAACTGGAGTTCAATTGGGATTTATGATTTTTTTCTAACATTGTACAATGTATGCATTTTTATACAGAGGTATCATGATGACGTCACGAAAATTTCATTAAAAGTAAAAGCTCATGTTTGTCTTCACCCATTAATGAATGAATTCAAATGTACTTTTAGTAAAATGTTTTAGTATTCCTTGTTAGTCAAAATTGTAATCAATGTTTCTTATGATTCTTGTCTGACAAACATGAAACTAAAGTGTTAACAAATAACCAAATAAATTGTTCCAAACAACAAAGCCAAGCGCTTTACCTGAAGAGACTCAATGATTTAACACTTCACAGCTCTGAGTGTAACTGTAGCCGGTCAGGAACCTTGATTCTCAAACCACTGAAAATCTCAGCGTTTCTGTCTAACAGCCCCACGAACTCAGATCAGCAACAATTAAAGGACAGACACGGCCGGCTTCTAGAATGACTCGGATTTAGAAGGAGAAATGAACTTGTACTTGTTGAGGCGTAGAGAAACTGAAACAGATTTATGAAGTTAAACAGCAGAAAGGAAACACATTAATGTGAAAACTGTTCAAACACTCCAGAGAGGCCACGCAGCAAACCTGAGGGACGTGGTGTGTAAATGTGAGACAGTTTAGCAGTTATTGATCAGCACAGATAATACTCTCATAGTAAAATGGATTTTGCAAAGTAGCGTTCAAAATGATTTACAATCCCATCAAAACACAGCAGAGCTCAGATCTGACCGCTGCTCACTCGGAGTAAAGCTCCAGATCTCTGCTCCAGTTTAACCTGTGACTGTGGAACATCTGCTCGAAAAAGCTGCACAGAGAAGCTGATCTTCACGCCAACGCTGAGAAGAGCATTTATTTCAGCGTCCGAAGTCTTTGTTAGTTTAAGAGGATGTTTAATTTTCTGCTCTCTGAAGAGGCTGTAATTTGCAAAACATCAGATACTGAAAGCTGCGAAGGGCAAAATAATTTCTCATTACATCACATTTTTTGTTCGGATGACAACTAAACCTCTTGCCAATATGACAACACCAAAACCAATTTACATCATACGGACTGCATTAACACACAGGTGTTTTAAAATCTGTGCCACAAAGAACGTGTGAAGCTTCAGACTGCAACAGCAAGACAAAAAAACAATAAAATAAACAAAACAAAAGGTTTCAGACTCCAAAAATCCAGTCAGAGGAGAGAAAACAGAAAAACAGATTGTTCATGTCTGTCAGCAGCAGGGAACACAAATCCTGGAGTGAACTTTTCTCCATATCACCACCCCAGCAGGTCCAACCCCAGCAGAAACATTACATACACGCAGCACCTCATACACACAACCGCAGCTCTGGATTTACTCCTCTGTGTCACTGTGTAGTTTGAAGTGAATCAGAAATGTAACATATTAAACATAAAAATACTGGTCAGACAGCCCATCAGAAACACAAATCATGATAAACACAGCTCAGCATGAGAAGCTTCTTTTATCAAATATAAACACAGTTCAGCAGAAGGATCTAGGCACAATCAAAGCAGTGATAGTCTGGTCCAGGAGATCCACCTTCCTGAGACGTCTGGTTCCAACCACAACTCACTCTGGTTAATGAACCTCTTCAGAAGTGCCTTATTGTCCTGGGAGTCCATCTCTCAGTGAGACCAGCTCTCCACCTCCATCTCTCAGTGAGACCAGCTCTCCACCTCCATCTCTCAGTGAGACCAGCTCTCCACCTTCATCTCTCAGTGAGACCAGCTCTCCACCTCCATCTCTCAGTGAGACCAGCTCTCCACCTTCGTCTCTCAGTGAGACCAGCTCTCCACCTTCGTCTCTCAGTGAGACCAGCTCTCCACCTCCGTCTCTCAGTGAGACCAGCTCTCCACCTCCATCTCTCAGTGAGACCAGATCAATTTTCAAGTTTCAAATTTCATTGTCATGCACAGATATCAAAGCAGCATCGTTGCTCGTAATGAATTCTTGAGTTTTATGTTTCCCTCCAACTTTACACAAACACAAATATATATATATAAGCAGAAAAAGCGCAACAAGTAATAGAAAAGCAGACATGAAGAAACCCCCTCAGCCACCACGCGCCCGAAAAAAGCCCGTTTCACCACCATTCTTTACCAAACAGCGCCACCTACTGTCCAAACTCACCGTCACAGAGAAAAAAAAGTTGGAAGCGTCACAGCATGTTTTCTCTCGCCTGGTTTCTAGCCAAACCCTCATCGTAATAAACCGTTTCTCTTACCTGCTGGTGTCTCACTGGATCTTCTCACAGGATCTTCTCTCTGGATCTTCTCACAGGATCTTCTCTCTGGATCCCCGAAGACCTCGCGGGCCCAACACCACACCTTCGACCCCTGACTGCTGAAACTCCAATTAGGCCGCTAGACATGACGTCACGCCCGAACAGGCCCGTGGCACGAGTGGCTGATGTTTGGCCTGTTAGGAAATTTGTTCCCCCTCAGAATAATCTTTACTCTTTACAGCAGAGGATAAACCGAATAAAAGAAATACATACATATATATATATATATCACAAAATGTATTTTGTACAAATGTGTTGTTTTTTCCCCTTCTTTAAGAGTTTTATGAAATTATGATTTATGACTTAAGAATGCATTCATGTCTTAAGTATCAACCTTTCATCCCATCTCCCCCAAAATCCATTATCAACAAAATGACTGGCCTGTTAAACATCCTTAAACTGTCATCACTGTCTTTCTGCCTAAATTTCCTTTCGTTAGTTCTTCCTTTATTTATTTTTTCCCTTTCTATCTTTCTTTTCTTTCCTTTTTTGTACACTTAAACAAATGCACACAGACACATATTCTGAATGAAAGTAAAATATTGACACACTCTGTAGGGTTAAAATCTATTTTATTTCATCAGTCATGCATTAAACACCACCACATTTCCTGCAGGACCAGTGCAGTGTGTGTTGGGGTGTATGGTCACAGTGTTGGGGTGTATGGTCACTGTGTTGGGGTGTGTGGTCACTGTGTTGGGGTGTGTGGTCATGGTGTTGGGGTGTGTGGTCGCAGTGTTGGGGGTGTGGTCATGGTGTTGGGGTGTATGGTCGCAGTGTTAGGTGGTTGTTTGCAGTGTTGGGGGTGTGTGGTCACGGTGTTGAGGTGTGTGGTCGCAGTGTTGGGGGCTGGGAGGAGGGGTCTCTGAGTGAACACACTGAAGCTCAGAGTTCCTCTCCTGCCCTTTCAGATCCACTCAGCTGCTGCAGCCTTTACTGAGGAATCGTCACGCTGCCCCCCACCGCTCCTCACACCACAAATACCATTTTATGTGTTGTTGAGGAACAGTTCTCCAGGCTTCCTGAAGGACTTTCAAAGTGTCTCATTTCCAGTCCAGTCCCTGAACCGGACCAGTTTCAGAGGAATGTTTCTGTTGGTTAAGACACACAGTGACCT
>JBBJLS010000109.1:42527382-42537481 GCA_037577275.1 Bryconaethiops microstoma
TATGGAGCTGCTTTGTGCACTGAGACACAGTCATACTGGAATAGAAAAGGTTCTTCCCCAAACTGGGTCCACAAAGTAGGAAGCATGGCGTTGTCCAAAATGTCTTGGTCTTCTTGATTTTCCACACCTGTGACAATATGTATGACTGAAACACCCGAATTCAATAATTAAGAGGTGTGACCCAATACCTTTGTCTACATGGTGTATGAGCTACCTGCAAAACCAGAGCCACTTCTTTAATACGAATACATGAATCAAGTTTGATCTGTTGAAGCATCAAATCCTACTCATATCGATCTGATGGCCGAACCCCAAACTCACTTAAATGTACCAGATTCAGAAACAGCTCTGCAAGACTTTATTTCAAAACCAAACTGTTTTTGGACTTGTTCTACTAGTGTCTGTAGGTTTTCAAACTGCATTCCTTCATCATTTTAATCAAGCACAACTGTTTAGAGTGAAGGCCGGGATAGTGGTATGTCTTTTAATGATGTTTACTGTAATTGGAATTTCTTTCTATGTAAAGTACTTCAAGGACTGATGGACTGGCTCTTCTCCAGCCGGTACAAGCGCGTATATGTTTTCCAGAAAGTAATCAGTAGAGTAATCCCATTACAGCATGAGAGAAAAAATGAGTCATTTGTAATGGATGATTATTTTTGAGTATCCTGACACTGGTTACTGCGTTATAAGCTGAAACTATAAACACACACCAGCACATGTGTTCCAGCTCAGATGGACTCAACCAAATCCACAGCACTGCTGTTGTGCTTCCATCATTCCAACTTTTGGTGCTGACAGATACATCTGTCACTTCTAGTGCAAAAGCCCACTCAGCTCGCTGTGACAGTTCATGTTGGCTCTCATGATGTTTTTTTAGCATATCACGCCACTCTCAGTCCCCTATGACTTCACACACACACACACACACACACACACACACACACACACACACACACACACACACACACCACGCAGCGAGCCGCACTCCATCAAGAGGGTCTGTGATTTCTGTAAAGGATGAGAATCTTTCTATAAAATCAAAAGCCGATCATAAACTACGGGGTTACGTTGGGGTTAAATTTATTTGCTGTCTCTGGCTCTCTTTCGCTCTGTGATGTCACTCCCCTCATGTGGAACGTGTTACCAATCGCATGTAACAAGTCAAAGCCTTCCTCGTTCACTCTCAAGATCAAGCCTGAAAAATCTGAAGGTCATTTTCTCACCAATCAGTACCAATCAGTACTTGGGCTCCAGCTAACAGATGCTAGCATTTAATTTTTCTTATGGAGGGATCCAATGATACCAACGACCTACACAAAATCAAATAAAAATCACCATGATAAAAAGGACCTGGAACATTTCAAACGTGTCCAACTTTAAATTAAGAGTGTGGGCCAAAGGGAGATTGTCATATTAATATCTAAGGCAAATACTTACACAGCGTGCAAGCCAAGAGCCAGACTGCCTCAAAGTGCACATCATCCCAAACCCATTTGCTCCCCTGCGTTCGGCCAAGGGGAACTTCCTTTTGTTTCTTTTCTTTGGCCCATGGGGCTACCACTCTCTCCTGTGAGCAAAAAAGTGTGTGTGTGTGTGTGTGTGTGTGTGTGTGTGTGTGTGTGTGTGTGTACGTGCTTCCTTCTGTTTCTATTTTTCATTTGGCTGGGACTATCAGGAAAGGCCTACTTGCTGTGCTGGTTGAAACAAGATGGACTGGAGATTAAACCAGCGCTCATTCAGCACCTTCTCAGACCAGTAATATCCAACACCAGAAACTCACTGTTGTTCTAATTTAATACCTGCTGGCTTCTTAAAAACACGGACATGTTGTTTGACTATAGCATTTAAATCACATACAGTATATAAGTAATTACATACACAGCAATGTTATACATTTCATATATTTATATACTTTTTCCATGGACAGATTCATTTACATGGGAAAAAAAAATACAAACCATGGTTTTCTTCCCATAAAGATGTATGTGCAATAAATAAATATGAAAACGGAATTTGCACTTTCCATCATTTCTCTGTTTGGTTCGATGAGTGTTTCAAAAAAGGGACCTAGGAGGGTAATACAGGAACCTGAAAATCGAAGCTCCTCTACTCCGCACAGCCTGTCTGCAGGAAAGACGGGGCGGCAAAATCTCTGGCAGCTGCCACTGAATTACTGGAACATTTCAAACTTTCTCACACCTGCTGAACTGAGCCATATTGACTTTGTGGAGGCGGAGAGCATGTGCATGTGCAGAGCAGGATTTAACTGCATTAAGCTATATGATTTGGACTAGAGCTCTCAAACTACTGGCCTATGGGCTAATTCTCTCTTGTGACAGAAGAATTGCTAATGAACATTGACTGAGATGTGCTTATGTAGTTAAAATGTATACTTGAAAAAATATATGCAGTGCTGCTTGAAAGAATCAGATTTTCACACTCCTGAAAAAAATGATGCTTACAGCTATATATCTGTGAAAGGCAAACATATGGGAACTTTTGCATTCAAGATTCGTCATATGTACAAGTACAACATGCAGTGAAATTTATCCTGAACCGCTCCTTTTATGACCGTACTGATAACAATAACGTAATCACTGTTGATATTACTGTACATTTTGTCTAGGTCTGTACGGTTATTATTATTATTATTATTATTATTATTGTTAGCAAAATATATCTTAAATATGTTTCATCAATATGATGTTGTTGGCGCAAAAATTAACCTTCTCTGTGTGAGTCTTTTGTGTTATTTACTCTTAAAATATTTCATAACTAACAAGAGTTAAAACTTGGCGATAAGTTGAACTCATTGAATGTGTTTACAAACGAAGACATACTGAATGTTCTGTTTATGAGTTTTGTGTGATGCTTGATGCCAAACTGACATTTTTTGTATGTACATCGACTAATTAACTAAAGTAAAATGATACATTATCTTCATTATCTTCTGCTACTGTACTGCTCTGATTCAATTTAGAATCCTCGTCTTTAAAGTGGTTTTTCTCAAAATTCCATCCCAAAACTGTTCAGCTGACTTTGGGCAATTATAACATTTGGTAGGGACAAGGTATGAAAATAATGAAAACATATTTAAAAAGTCTTGAAATAGGCCTTCAGATGGTATCAAAATCTCAAAAAGGTGAAGGGTTTTCCCAGATCCCATCACATATACTGACATTCTTTCAACTTTCAATGAGTGCATATTATGATAGAAAAAATACAAACAACACAATAAATAGACATTATAAGAATTGTAACAGTAATGTATGATAACAGTAGTGTGAATGGAATGAAAACCTTCTAGGATGACTACTATTGCACCATGAGTGTGATTATTATTGCACAGGAGGTGTCACGTTTCCCTCGAATGAAGGCAGGCGCGTGGGCAGACTTCCATTCTTTTAAGTTTTTATTTAAAGTATCCAAAACAAAAGGCACGAGGGCCAAAACTCAGTACTTAAACCAAAAAGAGTTAGGAGAAACACAAAACACAGGGCAGTATAACGGTGGGCTGACAACTACTGCCGGTCCCTAAAGAACTTAAATACAAAAACCTCTTTCTCCTGAGCACACCAGCAGCTGAAACAAGTAATCACATAACACATACCCGGTGTGCTCAGGAAATAAACTGCAGCCGCCCACCATCACTGTCCCCAGACCTGACAGGAGGAAGTTAGCAGCACTGAATAAAGTGCAAGGAATGACAGATAAGGAACAATAGATAATAATAATAATAGACAATACAGCAATGCAACAGTATAGTGTGAATGGGATGTAAACCTAAAACAATACAGTGGTCCCCCCTGAAGTTCAGAGTTCACGGCCTCAGTCGATCAGTCTCTCAGAACCTATTTGTTCACGGAAACCCTCGTAAATGTTTTTCCGTGCCAACATATAATTTTTCATTTTTTGTGCTAGAAATGCATTTTTTGTGCAAAAAATATAATGTATTGATTTTGCAACATAAATATTAATGTAAATTCTGCTACATTTCCATTTAAAATATAGTAATATAATTTTTTAGTACTGTCGAGAGAATACAAAGCAACTATATACGAAAGAGCTTCTTGGGACGGTGAAATGCCCCTGTACGCAGAGACGGGAGGTTTGAAAGTGGCTAATCCAAGGGTGTTATTCATTTCTCCTAATACACAGTCTTCAAGCCTCCAAATGTATGAAAACTCATTCTCAACAGATCATGTTTTTACCAACATGTTGGGATGAGTCTAATGTGGGGTTAGTAAAAGGTGCCAGAATCCTCTGTAAAAATGACTGATATGATAAGCCCATCACAGGTGGAATCCTCTGGGAAGCCCATGAGCAGGGAGCCCCTTGCTGTCCTCAAGGGCCGAGCATTCTCCGTGGAGCTTCTCACTGTCTTTAGGGCCCAAGGTCCCTCCATGTAGCCTCCTGGGAGCTATTCCTAGGCCTTCAGGTCCAAGGCCCTGCCGTGGGGCTGCACCGGAGCCGTGCATGACCCCAGTACCCCCCTCCCCCAAAAAATTCAGTCGAAGACCCCCCCACCACTGGTTGGGTTGCTGGCCCCTCTGTGGCTGCTACAGGCCCCTCTCAGCCCGCTAAAAGCCCCTCTCTACCCTCTAAACCCTGTTAAGCCCTCGCTGGGCCTCTGGGCCACTGCTAAGCCCTCCCTGGGCCTCTGAGCCATCATTAAGCCCTCCCCAGGCCTGTGAGCCACTGCTATGCTCTCCCCGGGCCTCTGAGCCAGTGTTAAGCCCTCCCCGGGCCTCTGAGCTACTATTAAGCCCTCCCTGGGCCTCTGAGCCCCTGCTAAACCCTTCCTGGGCCTGTGAGCCACTGCTAAGCCCTCCCCGGGCCTCTGAACCATTGATGAGCCCTTCCAGGGCCTCTGAGCCATTGACAAGCCCTTTCCGGGCCTCTAAGCCACTGATAAGCTCTCCCCGGGCCTCTGAGCCACTGCTAAGCCCTCCCCGGGCCTCTGAGCCATGGATAAGCCCTTCCCAGGCCTCTGAACCATTGCTAACCCCTCCCAGGCCTCTGAACCATTGCTTAGCCCTCCCCGGGCCTCTGAGCCATTTGATAAGCCCTCCCCAGGCCTCTGAGCCACTTCTCAGCCTCCCCGGGCTTCTGAGCCATTGATAAGCCCTCTCCGGGCCTCTGAGCCACTGCATACCCTCCCCAGGCCTCTGAGCCATCGCCACCGGCGAGGAGCGGCAAGACGGGCTGTATGTCCTCAAGGAGCGGCGAGACTGGCGGCGAATTTGTCCAACTGACATTGATTCTCCTCCACCTCCTGCTCCAGGGTCCTTGGCACCAGTGGGGAGACTTGAAGAGCACTCGTGGCCGACACCTTCGCCAGATTGTTCACTCGCTCGCTTCCTCCTCGCTGGTCGAGGGTCCTGGCAGGACGCCAGCGGGAGAACCGGAAGAGCACTTGTGATAGGCGCCTTCGTCTGGGTGCTCAAGGTGGGCTTCCTTGCCCACTTCCTCCTCACTGACTGAAGGGCTAGCCAGTTGGCTTTGCCATAGGCAGCCATGTCTCTAGCAATCAGCTCCTGCGAGAGCATGGATAGTTCGCCCAGGAGCCACTCCTTATCCCCGGGCGTGAGCGTCTCACCCACTCATGCCTCGTCTGCTGCACCCTTTGTTGAAAAGTCGGTCAATCTGTCATGGGTGATTCCCTTCTCCAGGCATGCCATCCACACACACACCATTCGAATTCCACATGCTGCATTCTTTATTTTTAATAAACTCAAACAAACCAAAACTGGCATGAGAGCCAGACTCAATAGTTCTTGTTTCTTACAAAAGGAAACAGGAGCAAACAAAGTGAAAGTGAACAGATGAGTTGACCGACCACGCAGGTCACACACAAACTGAATACAAAACTCTAAACCCCACAAACCAATCACAAAACACAAACACTTACACCCAGCTGTGACTCATAAATGAAAATCACCACTTCATAACAAGAGCCCCCAGCACACAAAACACCGAACAATAAAGGATTCCACCATTACGGTCCCCAGCCCTGACAAGTACAGAGTAATGTGCATTAAACAAAGGTGCATTCTGGGCACAAACTGGCTAAATTGGAGTAATTAGAGAGTAAATATGTGATTAAAAGATTGGGCCACCAATGCGAGCTCTACCAATTTAGTCTTGGACTCATTTTGCACCGTTTTCTTTAAAATTATTCCAAAATGAGGTTTTTTTTTGGGAGACTGTGTTTCATTTCACGAAACCCTAGAGTTCCATTCCATTTCCAAAAAGACAGCGCATGTCAACGTCTCCGAGACATCACCGATTACAATCATCATTAACTTCAAAAGAAGTCTCACGACAGCTGGAGATCAAAAACTTCTGATCCGCCAGTCCTTAATTGCTGTCCGCAGAGTGACGGGAGCTCGGGGGTGCGATCAGTCTCTCGTCTTTGTAGAAACACAGCCCGAAAGGCATCTGCGTCGTCGCTAAAAATAGCCCCCCCCACCCCTCCTCAAAGCGACGGTGCTATCTGTCGTCCACGGATGTGCTAAAACAACAGCATCATGCATCGTCCTAATAGACCTGCCAAGCGGCCGCGTTGCTGCTTTCTCGCCAGAACATCGCTTAGAATTCATGAAGGATAAAGCCGTGGCACTCGCTGGTTCAGGCAAATATTGGTTTTGTGTCGAAAAAGGCATGCAGAAGTTGGATGTGTTAATCTTATGGCTAATGGGCGCCTGAAAGGTTGCTTAATATTCTCTCCCCAGCCCTGCGCAACAGAAGCCGCCTCTGCAAGGTTAATTAGTTGCAGGTCCCTTGGGGACCCATAAGCGATGGGGACTTAAGATAGTGGGAGAGGTACTTCCACACAAGACTCTGAAACAAGGTTAATGGGACACTCATAGCTCATTTTCTCGCTCCCTTATGTTGTTTCCTGGGCCATATGGGTGCTGAAATTTTACACCATTCACTGAAAGTGTACACTGTAAACCCACCTCGAACAGTTGCTTGTACAATGTGTTTTTCATTTTAGCCCAAAACTAGTGGTTTTGAGCCTTATACTACAGAAGACATGCCAAATAACCATTTTGAAGAACCTTTCAATTGATTTATTTTTCTAAAATCTAAGAAGAACTTTTAAAGAACTTCCACTTCCACTTTCAGCCAAAAACTGAAAAGCACCTCCTCCTGGAGATCTAACTTCCTGCTGCATTTTGCTCCAACCTGCATCTAAAGGCACTTTTCCATAGGTAAACAGAATCATGCTGTAGTTAAACCGTACCGTGATGGCAGGAAACTTGTAGCACATTTTCCAGTGTATCTCAGCACAGTAACAGAGTTTTTTCCCCATAGTTTATGGCCAGTTGTCTCAAAACCATGTCCATGGAGTTGAACCAGTGGAAAGTTTTTTCTGTCAGTGCAAGTTTTTTTCTGTTATTGTGGTTTTTATTGTTTTATAGTCTTGTTTGAATTTTGTGTTTTTTTATCATGATATTCTTTAACTGTGTGAGGAAAATCTAAGCCAGCTAACTTGTTAGCAAACTCCCACTGAAATTTATCTTCAGCCCTGTCATGTCCATGGTCAGCAGCCGCTAGAGGCCACTCTTTCTGTTTAGTTAGAAGGGACTTTTAGTTTGACATGTGTACTTCGGCAGGGCGAGTGGTCACAGCCGGCTGGTGGTTTGAGTTAAATGATTATTTTCATTCGTATTGGGTTGAGTTGAGCTGGGGATTTAAGCTTCTTTGTTCTGTGGTACCGGGGTCAGTCCACCATCACAGTAAACCTTAATCTAGGAAGACTTTCTGTTGGTGATGCAGAGTGTTTTTTTGTTTGGTTGTAGGCCCTCGCACTTTTTTGTTTTGCTCTTTTGTCTATAAAGAAAGTCTATAACTATGGAAACCTGCATCTGCGCCTCCTTTCCTTGGCATTACGATGTGACAAGCCTATAGAGACAGTAGTGCTTGTACTTCATCAACTTCCCAGCTGTTAGTTTGTATCCACACTGTTGTTTTTTATTGCAGACAGTAAAAAATCATTAGCCTCTTTCCAAGTCCGTTTGTTCCCATGAAAACATTTTTATCCAATCAAATTGGATAAAAGTGGGCTATGGCCCATTTTTGGCCCTGCCGCCGAGCAGCACCGCAGCACTCGGGTACTTTTCTCTTTATTTGTAATGCAAAAGCATTTCAGAGTACAGTGTGGTTCCATGTGCCAGTAGAAAAGTGCCATAACATGCTGCCCCTCCCCCTCACTTACCCTTCAGCCAATCAGAACCTCTAAACAAGCTTAGAATCCTGAGCAGGTGTTGCAGGTTGAGCCTGGAAATTTCAGGGAGTTCGATCTCCAGGACTAGGGCTAGTAAACACTGATTTTACTTTTTAATAGTTTAACACTTACAAATGTGGTTGCCATAGTAACGCCACACTTCAACAATGCATGCAACAGAAATGTAACTACTGGTGATGCATTCAATGTTACAGATTGATTACAGCAGTTGGGCTTGTGTAGTTGCACAGCTTTACTTTTTTCTTGCTTTATTTATTTCTTTATTTATTTTACTTTAAGTTTTTATTCATGTAATTGCACGTAATTACATAATGATGCACAAGTGCAATTACATGAGCTGCACTACTGTAATGTATCTAACACTGGATTGTTAGTGTGTAACTTAATTTTAAGTGAGTGAATAAAAGGTATTTTTGCATTTGCATGACACACAGAGGAATGTATTGTTTGAATACAATGTTCTGAATGATGATCAAGACAAACAAATTTTCACTGAAAACTTTGTACTACTTGTGTTGTACTAATTGTACTACTTATAAACTGAAGCAAAAAGCCTTAAGTGGTCTAAATTTAGCCTTACGTCTTAAGTAGTCTTAGTCATAGTCTGAACAACTAATCATAAGGTGATTCATTTTGGCAACTCTGATGAACACTTTGCTTGATTTACTTAGTTTTAGGCTTAGAAGCAGAGGTTTCACATTCATACTGAATCTGTAAGGACTTTTTGCTAGAGAAACATGCTGTGGTGCTGCTTGGTTTAAGTGGATAAACTGACACCTACAGATTTGACCATTTTAAGAATATTTCGTGGGGGCCCATGTCTGGTGCCTCCCCCTCCGCCTCTTGGGGCTGGCACTTGGCCCTCCTGGGGTGTGAGGCTGGGCCCCCCCGGCCACCGATGGGGTTACCAGGCCCTGCGGTCTCCGGGACTGCTCGGTCTCACTTGGGCGCCTGGCCGGCGTGGTTACCCTCATTGCAAAACATTCCATGAACACTATATGCGAACTTGAACACAATATATGCGCACTCACTCACTCACTCATGCGTGCACATATGAATCACTAATCGTGTGTTTCCAATAATGTGGCTAGTAAGTCGACGTAAAAGTTTGGTGTTTCCAATAATGTGACTAGTAAGTCGATGTAAAAGTTGGGTTTTTCCAATAAAGTGGCCAGTCGGTAGAAGTATAAGGTAGATATATTTCTGATAAAGTGGCCAGTGGGTGGAAAGATAAGTAGATGTTTCCGATAAAGTGGCCAGTGGGTGGAAGTGAAAACAAGCTTCTGTTGTTAAAGCCTGAGTGCACAGCAAGGCCACTGGAGTGATGTACTGAATTTACACATGATTAAAACATATTGCATTAATACAGTTTTATTGTACTTGTTTTTGGCAATGGTTGTGTTGATGGAACATATTTTATTGACATTGAAATTTTGTACACATTTCAAACAATGAAATGGTTAGCAACAGCAATAAAAGCCTAACAGCAATTATTATTACTAGTAGTAGTAGTAGCAGTAGTAGTAATAGTAATAGTAGTAGTATTTTATGTAATTTGAAAACACTGCTTTTAACATTATGTGAATATTTCATATAAAAAGACTAAAATTTCATTAACTTAAACTTAAAGGTAAGAATTTCTATTTTCTTTCACTGGAGATTTGCTGTAACAGCATTTTTTATGCATCAATTAAGGACTCTGCAAAGATCTTAACAGTCTATCTATCCATCCTCCGTCTCACATACAGCATTCTTTCATTCTCTGTGTAAGGCATGGAACGGAGTTGGAGTCACGATCCAGAGGACAAGAACGATCCAGTTCCAGGAGTTCATCCAACCCAA
>JBBJLS010000109.1:42537581-42566450 GCA_037577275.1 Bryconaethiops microstoma
AGAGGAAGAATTTCGTGCTGTTCACACTGTGTGCTGTGGTGTGTTCACGTATGACAGAATGATCACTTTCACTTTCATTTTTCCGCTAGTCAGTGTGAGCTACGTGGGAAATAAAAGTTTTTTTTCGTCAGTCAGTCAGTCAGTCAGTCAGATGCAAGTCATGGTACCATCAGATAGCACAGCTAGACAGGAGAAGAGAGGCGAGGCAGCTGCGCACCTAAACGAGCTAAACAGACTTAACCTCCTTAATCCAAGAGATGCTACTGCCTTAAACGAGGTTATACTGGACTGTTTTACATCCAAAGATGAGAACGATGGTGAGGACGACGGCAGAGGTGGGGAATTTACCAACGAGCAAGAGGAGTCAGGCTATGAAGGTAAGCTTCATAGCTTCAAGTTTTTTTCCTTAGTTGTTATACTGCATGGCTATCAACCTACAATCAAAAATAGTCAGAGTCTGAATTCTTAATACAATAAAAACTTACTTGAAAAACGTTGTCTCCTTTAGGTGACATCTGTTTGTGTGTTAGGCTATGGATATCGCTGTAGCTAACCCTGGTATCCAAGGTCTCCTGACAGGACGAGAAAGTTTCCTAAAAGATTTTGTTTGTGTACTCTGTCACCATTTGCATGTTTAACGTGTTAAACAATGAAGACAAGTGCGTTGAAAATTTCAGTGTAAGCCAAAGCCACGAACTTTATTTTGTTTATGCATCCAGTCCAGGTTTTATGAGAGTTTAAAACGGTGAATTCGCCTGAAATTAGAGGCTCATATTGGACTACATGATGATGATAATGCTGCTAGCACACACTGTGCTTGCATGAAGTTGGCAGCCCACAACAAATGTGCTCAAATGTTAATTTTGTCTGCACAAATGATGCATTAATGGTTGTATTAGCTGTCCTTCATATAGTCATATAAAGTGTGAATCAACATAAGTGTTAGGCCTATTCCCACCAGTCATACAATTTACAACACATTGCTGACTGTATTGTCATCAAACACCAATTGGCATCTTGTAGCAGTGCCAGTAAGGTTCTGAAAAATGTTTCAAAGGTTTTGTGTGCCTTTGACGTAGCAGTCCACATATTTTCCTCCAAAAACTCTGAAGTGTTGCTTTAATGTTTCGCTACCTCTTAAACTGTTCAAGTGCACAAATGTTAATTTTGCACGCACAATCAAACACAAATGATTTATACAGATTTTCAACATATGGGGTGCCAACTTCACAGAGGTTTGTAGCAGTGAAAAAAATCAAGGCCGTAGTACAAAGCGGAAAGTCATTGATTAGCCTGTCTAGGACTGTAAATGTTGATTAAGCAGTAGAAGTTTAGCCTCTTTACTGAAGTTTGATATTTATCATTCTGCATTTCAGATGATGATCATCCTGTCACGTCAGGGAGATTCTGCCACCGTTACCAGTTCCACACCAGGGCGATGCCAATGTTGGGGATTTGATCTGTGTCTGCAAGTACAACAACGGGCACCATGTTCAACTCGTGTCTTGCCAGAGGAGCTGAAGATGATTCGTTGCTGTTACTTGGAAATGACACTTGGATAGTCTTGATCCAAATACTTTACCTGATCAACTTCTTCCAAAGGGTCTTTGCACTAAAAGGCAACATTTCCTTTACAGTGAAATTAGGGAATTTGTTGCAGAGGACAAACAACACTTGGTTTGCCGCAGCCCCAGGTTCAGATGAATTAAGTGATTCTGGTGATGAACTGCTTTGTTAAATGCTGGTCAGGGTCGAGGCCAGTTTTAAAAGAAACTGAACGCCTATAATCTGCTGTAGATATGTTTATATTTTCTGTCATTTCAAGTACACTATGCCAAAAGTGAATTTTTTAAAAAGGATATAAAGTAGTGGTTCAATCAGTATAAACTAATTGATGTATAGTACATAAATAAGGCTTAACATGTTTTATATATTGCATGTGTTTTTACTTGATGTGCATGTCAAGTATGTATCATATGTAATTATCAAACTTATATTGTATAATAGTAAATGCCTGATAACAATAAAGTAATCACTGTACATATTACTGCACAGGTCTGTATGGTTATTATTATTATTATTATTATTATTATTATTATTATTATTATTATTATTATTATTATTATTATTGTTAGTAAAATATATCTTAAATATGTTTCATCAATATGATATTTGTTGTTGGAGCAAAAATTAACCTTCTCTGTGTGAGTCTTTTGTGTTATTTACTCTTAAAATACTTCATAACTAACAAAAGTAAAAAACTTGGCGATAAGTTAAGCTCATTGAATATGTTTACAAATAAAGACATACTGAATGTTCAGTTCATTTATGAGTGTTGTGTGATGCTTGGTGCCAAAGTGACTTTTTTTGTATGTACATTGACTAATTAATGTTTTACTAAAGTAAAGTGATTCATTATCTTCTGCTACTGTACTGCTCTGATTCAATTTAGAATCCTTGTCTTTAAAGTGTTTTTTCTCAAAATTCCATCCCACAATATCCAACTGTTCAGCTGACTTTGGGCAATTATAACATTTGGTAGGGACCAGGTATGAAAATAATGAAAACATATTTAAAAAGGGCTTGAAATAGGCTTTCAGATGGTATCAAAATCTCAAAAAGGTCAAATGCCACCATGTGAAGGGTTTTCCCAGATCCCATCACATTTAGCACTAAAACACATGAAAAACTAAATATTGCCACGAAAAAAGGTGTGACGCCTGGGCCTCGTCCGCCACGCCCCCTCGTCCTCGCGCTGATTGTTTATGCTTGGGCGGCGCTTAGCAACCCAGCAAGAGGATGAGGTGGCGTGGCCGACGAGGTAAATAAGAAAAAATGCGGAGAATATCTGCAGTTTATGCGTTAGAGCGGGGGTTTCAGCGAAAAATTATTAGTTCGGTTCTCAGAAAAAATCCGCGATGGGACTGAAACCGCGACTGCTGATCTGCAATAAAGTGGGGGTTTACTGTACAGTGTTTCAATTTCTCCAGAGCCAAAAATTTATTTTGGTCTCATTTGTCCACAAAACAAGTTTTTCAACTGCCTTCTGACCTGTGCATGTGATCTTTAGCAGACTATAGACACACCACTGCAGTTTGATGTTTCCCTGTTGGTGGGACACCCAACTAGCTAATGTGAAAGAAGTCTATAGCTGCTTACCTTCGTGCCTTTGTGAGCTCGCAGACATGCCTTGCTCTTGGAGTGATCTTTGCTAGTCAACCACTCATTGGGAGGGTAAAATGGTCTTGAATTTCCTCCATTTGTACACAGTCTATTTTGCTGCGACTCTTTAGAGAGTTCCGAAAACTCCGGGGTCCTCAAAAATCCCTTTTGTTTGTGCCATGATACACTTCCTCAAACTTCTCAAACACCAGATCCGACTCTGATAGATACTTCTGCTTTAAATAAAACAAAGTGCACACTCACACCTGATTGTCAAGCTGAATCTAATTTCACCTTCAAATTAATCTTAGAGGTCCATGTACTTTTGCTATTGACAGATTTGTCATATTGGATCTTTTTCATCAGTAAATAAATGATCAAGTATAATATTTTGTCTCATTCATTTAATTGCGTTCTCTTTATCTACTATTAGGACTGATGTTTCAGGTCATGTTTATGCAGAAACACGATAAATTTTATAGGTTTCTCAAACTCTCAAACATCACTATAAGACATTTTATTCCCTGTACTTCAACTGGTCTCGACTGCAGAAAAAAACGGACCCCCTCTCAGGTCATTTGACTTTTTGATCCCTGGTTTAGACCACTCTATTAAATACATTTACAATTACAGTTAGAAAATGATTTCCAGGTTGCAAAATTCTGTGTACGTTCTCAATCAACAGATGAACAATGGCGATGCATAACATGCTGAACACATTGGACATGCCTCCAAATAAATGCTTATACTCTCTACGCTCTATATACAGAGATACAGCACTAGCCTGTGACTGAATGTATGTTTTTCATTAACTTAAGGACTACTTGATTGCAGGGTTTATGATTAGATGCAAGAAATGTGTGTCAAAGACTACAATATCTGTAAATGTGAAGTCTGTGATTATGACTATGTATGAATAAAGATTCTACATTGTAATTTCTGCCATCTTTGCTATTATTCTAAAACGTGGACAACAGAAACAATAAGGAAATTAACCTTCTGTGGTTAATTCTGAGGTACTATACACAATCTCCAAGCATATATTTCCACTGTACTCTATAAAACTACACCTCATGCAGGACCCAAGAGCTAGATCGGTCAGAATGAAAAACACTTCTGCAATGAAAAGCACAACATGCTGTGTCTGTATACACTGCTGCGGTTTCCTCTCCGGCACTTACAAAGACCAGCATTTAATCTAGCTTTCAGTGATTTTCAAGGGTGAGCTTAATGTGAGGCTTTTGAGGGTTTTTTTCTTGAATGCAAACCCTGGTGAAGCAGAGGGATTGGCCCCCAAGCCCTTGTTTTGGTGCATCTATATTCAGGCGCACTCCATGCTGGGACTAACAAGAGGCTAGGAAGCTTCAAACCTTCAAACACTCAAGTCAGTAATTCGTAATGCACAACAAACACATGCATAGGAGAACAGCTCGTTGTTTGATAGAACCTGTCTGCCTGGCTACCTCATTCATCCAGCAACCGCAGGGAAATAAAAAATTTAACGCCGAATAGAAATTTCCTTTTCATTCATTTATGGTCACAGTTCACAATCCTTTCCTCGCACAGTCTTTTCTGCTTTTGCTGTTGATGGCTATATACCACCGTGTGCTTACACTGGCTCAGGATGGAGGGAAAGGATTCTGTGACATGGTTGGCAAGATCTCAGCCCTCAGCATACTTCAGTACTGTGACTGACCTGAGCACAGGAGCAGCAGCCAGGCCTTTCCAGACTTCAGGGAAGCACCCAAAACTATGGGAGTGGGTAACAAGCTTTAAGAACAAATGGTTTAATGTGATTTCATGACAATACAAGAGATTCTCCCTATATATACTGACAAAACTTTTCATCAAAACTTTTCATTACATCTACACTCATTGTACAATCAATCAGCTCTGCTTATTATATAGATGTACTTTGTAGTTTGCAACTACATCCATTTTTAGCACCCTATACACTGTTTGTCAATGGTCAGGACCCCATCCTAACCACCAGTGAGAAGTATTAAAATAAAGTGGCCCCTAACAGTCACAGCCCACATTGCGAACAATGCGAAATTCTTTCTCTGTATATAACCCACTCACCAAGAGCAATGCATGGGGGTGGTACTTTGCTCATAAGTACCTCAGGGATAGCACTAGAAGCTCTGGGATTCGAAACCACAACCTTCTGATCACAGGGGCAACTGTCTAACCACAAGGTCACCAGCTGCCCCATTGTTTGGCTGGCGGGTCATTCTCAGCACAACAGTGACATTGACATAATAGTGGCATGTTTTGAGTGTGTGTGTGTGTGTGTGTGTGTGTGTGTGTGTGTGTGTGTGTGTGCTGCACTGTGTGTATCACACACAGCAGTGCTATTGGAGTTTTTTCAAACCATGTCCACTTACTGTCCACACATCTGACCTGCTGGTCTACCTAACAGGTATAAAGTTACTGACAGTTCATCTGATGCTCTAGATATCCTCTAGAACTGGTTGGTTTCTGGACAGAGGATCCTTTTGGTTGATTGTTAATGTTTGGTGATCCACCCCGTGCAACACACACACACTAATAGCTCAAAAGTGTTATATGAAATCCTTTTGAGAACAGTGAGAACATTAGCATCTCTTTTAAGAACATTTCATTACAAATGGGCCACAGAAATGGTGAAAAATGAATTTTGTAAAGTAAAGTACATTGAAGTAGAGAAAGTATTTTTTCCCACTTCTATAACATTATAATCTGGTGATATAACACTTTGTAATCTCTGCATCGGTCTGTAAGTTCACTGCTTTACAGTGATGACTGAGGAACGTCTCAGACGGATGAAAAAAAAAACAGTACAAGATATTATGGATGCAATGGAAGAGGTTGAAAACATTGTGTTTGTCACTAAAAACTGGGTTAGGGACATCCTAAACATATTTATCTCTGAACTTCACCTAACTTGCCTCACCTTGAGAGAATCACACCAGGTTCACCTAGCACTACCAGCTTGTCCCAACTTTTTACAGTCAATCCATCAAGCTAGCTGTAGGCTAGACATGCCACGGTACAACAAAAAGCTTGCCTGACCTATACTAGGACAATTCTAGAAGTTACTGCTACCGTGATGCAGAAACACCACTGCAATTGCACCTCTGCAACACATTCATACTCCATAGACGCCCAAAGAACCTATTGAACACCATCAATTGTTCTTTCCATAGTTATTTATTTCTTCTCTATGATGCAAACTATGATGGAAACTTTGTTGTATATGGGACTTTGAAGGACCTTTTCAAAAATTGTTTTATATAGTACCAAAAAGTGTTCAAAAAACTGAAATGTCCTTCTCTACACTGTCCCGATTCCGGTCTCCGGCCACTAGGGGTCGCTATTGAACTAAGAGCGCGCCTCTTCAGCTTACTGGGTGCGGTCTCTCTAGCCAGCTCTAAATATTAAGGCGTTTCAGCTGGCTAGAGGTTTAGCACTATTATTGTTACACGTTCCCGTTGGTATTTTGTTCATGCTCCTCCCTATTTAAGTTGCCCTGTGTTAGTTCATGTTATGGGTCCTCCATCACCTATACCTGGTCTTTGTCCTCCTCTTCCTCATCTCGAGTTTCAGTTTTTCGTGTCTGGCCCCTGTGACTGTTTCTTGTTTTGTTTGTTCAACTTTCTAATAAATCACCTCCTCATGGAAGTCTGCGCCTGTGCCTCCAATTCTCTTTCTGGACAGGACCGGTTCGTGACACACACTGAGCAGACTCCAGTCCTGACAGACCACAGCACTGCAGACTTCAGGATTCTGCCACACTAAACATGCCTGATTTAATCTACTAGTTTACTAGCAAGGTCTTCATGAACTGCTCAGTGTCAGGGGAGGAGAAAGGCTCATTTCTGCAGAGCTGTGACCCGGAAGCAACTCAGCATGACAGGCTTGATGTACTATAAGAACTACAAGAACACACTGTCATGTGGTCCCTGGTATCACATGTAAGTGGTGTACTGTGCTTTATAATGGACCTTCATTTAAATGTCTATGTGCATCTTTGTGCATCTGTGCACAAAGTATGAACACATTACTGGGACATTCCCTATTTCAATAGCTTTACAACTACTCTGTATTAATTAATATACGATAAAATAAAACTCAATTCAATTAACAAGTGACTCTACATAAAAACGTACACAGTACATAACAAGACAACACTATAAACATAAAATTTATAGTGTTATCTTGTTATAGTGTTCATTAATGTAAAAAACAATGGAATTAAGGGACGGATGGATATAATCACCAAGTTTTGGAACTGGAACATGGCTGTTGATGTCTCTTTTATTGCCAGACAAGGCATTATGCCTCTTCATTATGTCAAATAACATAATCTTATGTCTTTGCTTCATTCCCACATGACTTGCCTAAGAATCTCTAGTAGCTAGGACTATGTGCAGAAAAAGCACCGTGTGTATTACATCAGCAGAAAATAAAATGTACACCAAAAATATGTGCGCTGCATATATAACTCATGGAAAATTGTCTTTATTCCCAGAGGTCAAAAGAAAACGAAAGCAGATTACACAGACATATCCTTTACTATTCGTAGACAAGTATACTGTAAATCACTTAGAGGGGGTATAGGCCATATTCCTGTACATGTACCACTGCACTACTGCATGCAATGGCTTAGATTTTACAGTACTGACCAACTACCGGAGGCCTTGTTAAGACCAAACTTTGGCCTAAACCTGTTCAGTGATATAATTTGTCTCACAGTCACACTGTCATACTTATCTACACTCACTTCTCTCTCCATCCCCTGATGTGTGGGACTGCTCAGCTTTCATTACAGTGCTCAAAACTCTCCCCACGGGATTCTTATTCACAGGGAGACAGAAAACTCTACAGCCAAAGCCAGGTTCACGCTTACAGCAGTAACCACAGCAGTGACTCGGCCAACACATCTGCTTTCTGCATGAGGATGAAGGAGAGCGAGAGAGAGAGAGAGAGAAAGACAGAGAGAGAGAGAGAGAGAGAGAGAGAGAGAGAGCTCATGTTATCTCGTTCGTGGTAGAAGGTCCTGGTGGACCGTCAGCGAGGAAAGCTGCAGAAACACAACTCTCGCCTATTCCCTGTTCCCCAATTGCCGGGCGGTCGCTCCATTTCAACCACTTGACTCCCTGCTTTAACTCAACCCACCCAAAATTAACAAACAAAAGGAAAAGAACTTAGCGGTCGCCGATAAAATCATGATGCCGGTGTTGGCGCTTCAGTTTCCTCAGTAGATACGCTATCTTCAGGGGGAAAGGAAACGGGCTTTCTGCTGTGCTGGTCAACTGGCGCGAATGCAAAACGCTTTCTTCTTCGCTTCCTGTGGTTTTTCTCTGTGAATCAGCACTCATTTTTCAGGAGGGGTGCCTGCTCTGGATGCTGTCCCGTGTCCCCCAGAAAGACCCGGAGAAGAATGCCGTCCCCCCGACAGCCCGACAGAGAGCGCTGGGTGCTTCCTGGGATCAATGTCAAAGGAGAGTGACCTTCATATAGCAGCAGGATGCACTTAGTGGGGTTCAGAATGTGTGTGTGTGTGTGTGTGTGTGTATGAGAAAGGACAGGATGTGGGATGAGCAATGGAACGGAGACAAACACAGACACAAACACAAAGGCTGTCAAAGGCATATAACAAATGCTTTAGCAAACACCCAACAGCTATCCGCCTCTCCTTGGGGAGTAAAAGGGCTGTTTTTGAGTGCTGATGCTCTGCACATGGGCAGCAGACTATAAAGTGCAGTCTGGGTTTTAGACCCTCAGGGTTTCTCCCCGCTGGCCCTGGACGATCTTTAACACTGCCCCGACTTTCATTTGCACCAGTGGACAGGAAGACAGTGGAAGATGGAAGAGACTTGTGAGGTGAGGAGAGGTGTCCTGAGGTTTCATGTGATTGAGTTTTAGCCTGAAAATGTCTCTAAGCAGATATTGCTGCAAAGCCACCTGAGAAACAAAGATCCTACACACTCTCCTTTACTGTCAAATATAGTCATCCCTACTAACACATGTAGCTTATTGCCACTGGCTAAGAACATTCGCTGTGCGCAGATATTAATGCAAATCCTAAGGCTACTAGCATGGCGTAAATATCTTACGTTCGTACGCAGAGAAAGGATGTGACCTAACACTCCCCTGTACATAACTACTCCACAAATCCAACGTTTATGTTTCAACACCCTTTTAAAACGATCTACAGCATTTAGACCACGGTCTTGGATTGCATCCTGATTTTTGCCACGTGTTTACAACTGGTACTCAATTGCATCTCCAGTCAGACGGCCTGAAATCTGTTTACTCTGTGGTGAAGAATATGCAAATCAGTTCATACACAACAACCAATCACTGGGGCTACTCCTAATTTTTGTGCTCTGTTTAAAAGAATAGCAGTTTTGCACAACACAGTCAATGTTAACAAGAAGAAAAACGAATAATTATCCTCCCGTTTCGTCCATTATTAACTACTTGCATCGACACAGTGTATTAGAGCGAGGTGGTGTAAGACAATAACCTGAGAGGAAGTTTAACAAAACTGGGGCTTTATTTGAAATAAGTGGCTCGTCCAAAGTGGCCTATGGGTTTTAAATGGCAACATGTCAGGAGATTAACTGAAAAAGCAGTGATGCCCATGGTGTCTTCCGTTAGCAAAACTGCAGGTGGAGATGCCATCACAGTGTTGGGAGGGGTTATAGTTGCTGAATGTGTCGTACAGAGACATATTTACCCTTATATAACATGGCTCAAATGTGTCTCAGAATACATCATCAAGTTGGCCTCATCCATATATAATCCTGAAAGGATCTCAGTTAACATCAAATAAACATCACTGTTAAATACAGCTGGCCCATACAATTCATGCACTCATTCATTATGTTGGAATTGAGTTCCATATTTAGTTTTCAGAAGCTTCATCATTTGTAAATCTTTTAGAACCCATAGTGGTGCGAGACAGAGAGAGCAGAATTCCTACAAGATATGAACACACTCAAATCTGTACAAATTCAGTATAAAACACTGAAATACTGAACAAAGATTTATGTTCACATACTGTAGTTACTTCACTTGTCATGGAACTGAGCTTGGACCGCCAAGTTTAAACTACTTAGTTACTTGTCTCTCCTTTACGTAAAGCAGCTAACGTGCCTATGAAAAAGATTTCTGAAGATTCATACCTTGAACTTCCGTATTAATGATGCTGTCTAGATAAGCGAAAATCCAGACAGATTCATCATGTCTCCTTATATTAACAAAATTCAGAATATCTGTCTTTTAGATGTCCTCCAAAGAGATGCATAAACTAAACTGTTACAAACTGAGCACGGAAATATTATTTGATAGATGAACATACTCAAAATTCTGGTTAATTATAAATGTTACATGCCCACACTCTACCACATGTTTTTTCATTCATCTCTTTTCCTGTCGTTTCCAGTTGATGCTCATGGTATCAGTCATCAGATACCTTGAGCATCAACATCAAATACTAAAGGTCTCTCTGTCTCACTCTATCATGCTGCTCTGCCTATTGGGTTCTGGACAGGGAAGAAAGGTGCACTTGTCCTATATAGAGCACGTAGTTAATTAATGCTTAGATACATCAGGTAAGGGGCGGACACCGATCTTTGTTATGTTTCCTTCATTGAAGGTAAGACTAGAGTAGTAATCTTTTTGTTTTGGTTGGAAGCTAAGGGGCAGCTGGTGGCCTAGTTGTTAGGGTGCTGCACCTGTAATACGAAGGTTGTGGGTTCAAACCCCATCTGCTAGTGTCATCACTGAAGTTCCCTTAAGCAAGGTACCATCCCCACACGTTGCTCCCCGGGTGCCCCTCGTTGGTGGCAGCCCCTGCTTCACTTGGTGAATGGGTTCAATGCAGAAAATGAATTTCACACTGTGTGGTGTGTTCACACGTGACTATAAGGGGCCACTTTACTTTACTGAGTCCTTGAGACAAGCTACAAGAAAGCAGCTGGGATGGGAGTTTTGATGAGAGTGCTACTGAAGAATCAGCAACTTCTACAGTTATGTCCTCCGAGTGCTGAACAAGCCTTTTCTCACCTTCATCACAAATATAGATAAGAACTAAGAGATCAATATCTTGGACTAATATGGAAGTGTAATAGTTAAATGCAATTTGGTATTCGGTCATTCAGTCATTCCTATTGGGAAATCCTCAACTTTGGGCTTAAATTATTTGGCAAACTGTCCTCCTTTGTGAAATAAAACATTTAATATTAAAAAGACAGAAAAATAGCCATATTAAACCATTTTGTGGCCTTAGGCTAAGAAAAAATGAGGCCTTCCCTGAGATGAAAATTTTATTAGGGCTATCAAATAATGATGACAGATTAAAAGAGTTGCCAGCTTCGGTGAGGTGACTGGAGTGCGATCATCTGTTCTGCATGCACAAGTGTGCATCCATCACTACATGGTCTTATAACACAAATTTAATACACTGTTTATAACCCTTAGATTGTAGACCAGGGACACACAAGAGAAAACTCACTCAGTCTCCATACTTTGCTGCATATTGTGCATTCTGAAATTCCTAGAAGAGGAATGCAACACAAGAGAAGCAGCAATAAGCACTGTTTGCACAATCGCAGCAAATACTTTGGTGTGGCTCTAATAGAGAAGTTGTTTGGCACCCAAACACAGTTGGAAAGGTTCACATTTATTGAGCTCTGACCCTCCAAGTTTCATTTTTGACTATGTAGTTTGTATTTCTAAACCTCCAACTATGTAGTTTGTGTTTAAAACCGCAAATAATCTGTTAAAAACATGTATTTGTGGTGTTGTTTGCTCCCAGGAGTGATGACTCTGTTGAATGTTGCCCTAGACTGGAGCCTAATTTGCCTATACTGTTCATTCGTGTGCATTACAAATCAATAAAAAACATCAAATCGAAAGAATACCATGCAGCTTGACAGTGCTGGTAAAACTGATTATCACAATGAAATATCAACTGAACTTTTCCACGTGCCCTAAACCCTCAGAACATGGATCCATGCCGGCAGCGCAACAAATGGTAAATTGTCATCATACGGCAAAACACCTCCTTCTATAAAAGTTTTCCCAGTTTGTGTTGATGCTCGAGGTGTCAGATGTCATAATAAACGACTATGCCCATTAAGAACAAAAATACCCAAATTTCTTTTATTTTACGTCTTAGAAACAAACAGAAAAAATACTAGATCTTTGAACCCGGGAGGACTTTCAGGATAGTCTCCTCCCACAAGTGGGTGGGGAAAACCAGCAAAGGGAGGGGGTCCGGAGAGCGGCCGAGTGGTGACGCACCAAGCGAAAGAACAGCAAAAGGTGAGTGTCTCGAAGGTCTAACACCAGTTTTAGACTGTTTTACACCCTATTTATTTGTTGAAATCAGATTTTTACTAACAAAACCCTGAGTTCTAGGGGTTAAAGGCAGTACCAGGAACACATATGCTCCTATGGTCTTATAAATAGCTGCACTTTGCCTGATGTCTGACTGGTTATACACTCAGATGACAGATGTTCTTGCAGATCTGTTTAAGCAGAACAGTTCATTGACTTCCAAGTTCTTAGAAAGTCTGCGAGAAAGAAGGGAAAACAACTTGCACCACAAATTTATCATGTTATATATTTTTTTCCATTATAACTCACAAAATACATCAGCTAAACTGGCCTGTGAAGCACAACATGTTCACAGAAGGTTTGAATTTATGAGCTGCCCGTGCTCATTCACTGCCTGTTTTCCTCCCATGTGTGAGGGAACCGGGCGAGTCTGCCCACGTAATCCATCTCTGCCTGCAAGGAGAGCCAGACAGGTAAGCAGCGCTGAAAGGTGAGCTGGAGCAGAACGCAGCAGGCCACGCTGTCTGCTCTACTGTTCCCACATCCGAGACAAAGGCCATGTTCAGAGCACAAATGACTTCATGTAGTACAAGACTAATAAAAACCCACTGAAAGCAAGGACAGAATGAGAAAGAGGTAGAAAGACTAACTGACCTACTTCAAAAATTGCAACCAAAACAAAAACTTGTTCCTCAAGTTGGCACGAGTCAGTGTAGTAATGAAGTTATACTTTTTTATGTTTTCCTCGCTGCCAACACCTGATGCGTCTAATCAGCTCCTTAACAGCCCCTTGTTGAGTTGTGTGAGATGTGGGTGTGTTTAAACTAGAAAAATACACTCAAATATGCACAGCAAGGAACCTTCATGACCAGTGTTAAGAAACACAGATCTATGGTTTTAATTATGAAGAAGTGCCCCAAATCATTTTTGTCACAAACCTCTCCATTTAAAAAAAAATCAAGAACTGAATGAGCCTTGCGTGAGATTGGTCATTTAGCATGCACTCAGCTTTGTAGGAAAAAAACAGGTCACACGTGATAGATATTGTGTGGTATGAGGAATATAGTGATACCGACATTTTGAATGTTGTGTTGTTGGTACTATGCTATGGATACAATAAAGTGACGGAGCAGAGACGACATTCTGAGATGTTTCACACCTGAGTCGCATGAGAGAGAGAGAGAAAGAGATAGAGAGAGAGAGAGAGATTGAGAGACAGATAGAAAAACACAGACAAGCAGACGGATGGAAGTGAACAAAAATAGCTGAAACTTTGCTTTACATTACATTACTTTATGGATAGAGAAAGTGAACATTTTTAGCACTTGTGAGAGAGAGGAATATAGACAGACAAACCGATGGACAGACAGACAGATAGATACAGGTAAACAGGTAGGGAGGTACTGGAATCTGTGGGAATTTGACCCATTTAGTCAATGGAACATCGGTGAGACCAGGCACTGAAGTTCATAACAGACGTTCCAATCAATCCCTGAGTTTTTCAGTTGAGTTGAGGTCAGGGCTCTGCTCAAGTTTGGCCAACACTTGGCATATAGTAATCTTAGGCTTGTGTGCAGCTGCTCCGCTGTGGAAACCCATTTCAAATACTTTTGGCCACAGTGGGTGGGAGGAGTAACATCTAGAAATGTGCAACATTTCCAGTATTCATGTACATGTTACACATGTCTGTAACAAGACCGAAAAAGTATCTGAAAAAGTAGTAGTACTGAAAAGGTCAGTAGTGATACCGAAAAAGTATCACTAATTCTCATGTAAAAGGTGAGACAAAATTCATACAACAGACCAATGATCATTGAAACAATGATTCCGTTGAATGGAACTGAATGAGATGTGTGAGAAAACACATTGTAAAGAGAAAAACAAATAATACAAATGCAGCTGATAAGGAACTGGACTAAATTGTAGTCTTTGAGCAGAACACTGGCACTGAACAGACAGCGACAGCATAGTAATGGCTTTTATCAGTCTAATCAACTGGCAACCACTGTTAGCACACTTCATCCTCACTTGTACATCCACAGCAGGTCTGTAAAAGCTAACACTGACCCACAAGCATATATTGCAGTGCTAAAAGCTAATCCAGGCCAGACCCACACAGGAAATCTGGACAGTTGCCAGGGTGATACACGGCTGAGACCATACCGGACTACTGGTTCTGAAGCTGGACCTGACAGATGTGTTTAACAGGCAGATCCTTGAGTTTCGGGCACCATCTGGAGAAGAGATTCAACGAGGCTAAGGTTCTGTGTTGAAAGGCACGAGAAGAAAAGAGAAGAGAAGAGAAGAGAGAAGATAAGAAGAGAAGAGAAGAGAAAAGAAGAGAATAGAGAAGATAAGAAGAGAAGAGAAGAGAGGAGAAGAGTAGAGAGAAGATGAGAAGAGAAAGAAGAGAAGACAGAAGAGAAGAGACGAGAAGGGAAGAGAAGTGAGAAGATAAGAAGAGAAGAAAAGAGAAGACAGAAGAGAAGAGAGGAGAAGCGAAGTTAGGAGAAGATAAGAAGAGAAGAAAAGAGAAGAGAAGAGAAAACAGAAGATAGGAAGAGAAGACAAGAGAAGACAGAAGAGAAAAGAGGAGAATAGATGCGAAGAGACGAGAAGAGAAAAGAAAAGAGAAGAGGAGAGAAGAAAAGAGAATACAAGAAAAGACAAGAAGAGAAGAGACGAGAAGAGAAGAAAAAAGAAGAGAGAAGATAAGAGAAAAGTAGAGTAGAGAGGAGACAATAAGAAAATTAGAAAAGAGAAGACAAGAAGAGAAAAGACGAAAATAATAGAGAAGAGATGAGAAGACAGAAGAGAAAAACAGAAGAGAAGAGAAGAGAAGAGAAGAGAAGAGAAGAAAAGAGAAGAGATCAAATCTATAATGAGAGAGGTGGGGTGTATTGAGGTGGGAAATAACTGGAAATGACTGAATGGATGTGCCAGATGTGGCAGCACATAAGTGTTGATAAAAACACCAGGGGGAAGGACAGCATTTTACACAACCACACTCACATCCTGAAGGTAGGGGAGATTCTTTCTAAGGGACCTCAGTGTTAACAGGTCCATCTAATTAATTAGAAAAGTCGAGCAGCCAGTCTGCCTTATTAATTACCGCTGTAAGCTGGGAAATAATTGGAATCTGAAAAAGCAAAGCAGCGTCTGAAAAAACACAGTCTGAGCGAGGCTGTTAAAAGGATGAGTGAGGAGGCCTGGTTTACAAGGCCACTCTGTTCACCCTAATGAAGCACCATGTGTTTTCCCCCTTCTCTCCCTTTCTCTCCATGTAGTTGATGATCTAGGAAAAGGCTTTATCAGAACAAGCAGGGCTGTTTTGGTTATTTGTTAGCGGGTTAATGGTGCTGGATGAATAAATTCAGGGCCACTAATAAAAGCACACTCCCAACTGCACTCAACTTCACTGCCTCAGCAATTCACAATCGCTGAGATAAGCACAGACACTTTCCAGATATACATATCTCCTTTCTCAAATGTACATATCTCTGGCTCTGGGACTTACAGACACACACACACACACACACACACACACACACACATACACACACACTCATACTCATACTCATACTCACACTCAGACTTGTGATACTTAAGTGCCTGCATTATAGCGTGACTGCAGAGGACATTCTGAAAGAAGCTTATCTGACCTGTTCCCACTTTGACTCTCACTCGCTCTTGCTCATGTTATCTATTTCTGTTTCTCATCCTGTGACGCTTCCAAGCAGTCAAGCTCCAACATTCATTTGACTTTCTGCGTTATATCTCACCCTTGCACCAGGCCTTCAGTCGCTTTTTATTTTTCTTTGTGTTCCAGTGAGGTGCAGAGTTGTACAACCCGACAGTTTTGATAACCCGAAAAAGATAAACATTAGTTGTGAAATTTTTTTGTGTGAAGAAAAACAGCAATTCACTGCTTCGCATCACTATGACTGGAGGTTTGCTAAATTAAGTTGGGTATAAGATGATGAATCCCAGCATTCCATCTACTGTTAGCTCTAGTGTGTTTTTAGGGCGACAATTAAGAAGGGTTTGAGAGTGACCGTTTGAAAGAATTTCTACACGGATAGCTCTTTAATCCATTCCATGACAGTCTGGTAGGGTCAATTAAATTGAAGAGTGGAAGTGGAAAATCACTCTGCAGCACAGAAGAGTAAAAGCATCATTAATATACCACATATCACCTCTGTATATTGATTCGGTACATTTCTACACTTTATTTTAGTACAATAAAATTAGGCAGGATTTCTGCATGGATGCAAAAGGAAATTACAAAAGCAAACTTTCTCTGTAAAATGTTTACCCCTTGATTCCATCCCGTTGGATCAGCGTGACTATCATCTAAGATGTCTAAAATACATATTTTAATTATATCCATTCATTAAATTATACTGTAAGGGATAGAAATTGTCCCGCAAAAAATAATACCCCTTCCCATTCATTCAGGGAGGCAATATATGTTTATTAAATCAAGCAGAAAAAGATTATTCCAGTGCTGTGAATACTGAGTACTTTGAGTTGATTAGTGGCCATTTTTTTGCATTTGCTTACTAAGCTTGGGTGTGTTTACTATTCTAATGTATTTGTTATTATTGCCTATTTGGACATTTAGTGGTTCGGACCATAGACGGCCCATCTGTCAATAGTCTTGTTCATGAAGGCCTCCGCTTGTATTCTACCCCATAAAGACCCTCTTTTCTTTCTCTCCGGGTCGACCTGAGGAGGATAGGTTCCCCTTTTGAGTCCTGGTTCCTCCCGAGGTTTCTTCCTCCAGCTGAGGGAGTTTTTCCTCGCCTCTGTCGACTTTGGCGTACTCACTAGGGGCTCGGACCTGGACTCTGTAAAGCTGCTTTGTGACAACTTGGTTGTAAAAAGCGCTATATGAATAAAATGGAATTGAATTGAAATTGAGTATTTATTCTAGCTTGTATTCTGCATTCCTTCTTATCTTCTTTGAACCAAAGTGCAAAGTTTTTTAATAAGTTTTTGTTATTAAAAAACTTATTAAAATCCAGTTAATGGTAGTAAATAAGAACTTGATCTGGAAATTTGAGCCTCTTATCTAATTTGAAGGGGCAGCATCCATCACTCGACCCTCCTTATCCAACATGAAAGGTTTCCTCAGGTGGGATTACGGCTACATTCCTATTCTCACACATGCAGAGCTACACTGAACATATTTAGAAAGGCAATTTCAGTTTAGACTAATAAAACAAGTTTTCAAAAAGGCACCTCTGCATGTTCCTCAATAGGGTCCCTGCACTGGGGCTTTATACCTCAAGCGAGATAATGAGATATGTGGATTTCTTTCTCTCGCTCAGGTAAAGTCAGGAGGCTGATAGCAGGAGAAGGTGCTGAACAGTGGATGAGCTAGACCTCCCGTGACACACACATACGTCCCTAGCTGTCACTTCACTTTGATAATAACATGCCTTCCCAGTCCGCCGCGGCCAAGGGGGGGGGGTCCTTACGTAAGTGCTGTCACCCCATCCCTCCTTCCTGTCTTTTTCTGTCTGTCTATATCTGTTCTTCTGTGCATCTCTCTCTCTTTCTCCCCTCTGTGACCATGCACACTTTCTCCCAACAGGAACCGGTGTTGCCATAGGAACGGCCCTGAATCACCCCCTTTTTTCCACGTTAGCTTATGCATGACATTTTTATTTTTTTTTACTGAACTCACTAAAACATATGCAGTTAAAATTCTGCATCACCACTTCCAGTATTGTGGCACTTTAAGAGCTCGTACTGCACTGACAGACTTTCCCGAGAAATGTCCTAAACTTAGGTTATCTCAGGTTATCTTGGTGTGGTTCAACTCTGTTTACTGTGAGATACGTGACACATTTGAACTCACACCAGAGCATGTCCAGAGGTCTTCATGTCTTACATTGGGGGCAGCTGGAGGCCTGGTGTTTAGGGAGTTGCCCCTGTGATCAGAAGGTCATGGGTTTGGACCCCAGGACTGCCAATGGCACCACTGAGCTACCCTTGAGCAAAGTACCATGCCCACACACTGCTACCCGGGCGCCACTGTCGGCAGCCCACTTCTTCACTCAGCTGAATGGGTTCGATGCAAAGGATTTCCTCGAGGATCAATAATGGATAATAATAATTTCCGAGTCATTTTTGGGTGAGAAGGTATAGAAGCATTCATTGATTATTTTTAATTGAATCACAACAAACAGTGAAACAAGTGTATTTTTGAACTGACCTGAGCTTTAGTGGCTTGAAGTCTGTTTATAAGTCAGAGTTTTCAATACGGGCTCCAAAGAGAAGCGGTGCCAAAAAGTTGATGGAATAAAAAGAATAAAAATAATTAAACTTAGGAAGAACAATGGTGACACAATCACACCAATAATAATAATATGCTTTTACAAGTTGATTTCTTTCAGCCACAAGAGCATTAATGAGGTCAGGTACTGGGTTATCGGTTCTGGACACTCCAGTTCATCCCACGGGTACTTCATCAAGGGAACTCGCTGCCACTGCTCCACAACCCAATGTTGGGGGGGGTGGGGGTCTCTAACTGACACTAGGTAGCATGATGACCCTGACCTTATGTGAAGCTATTCTCATCCTATTGACACTGCATTTCTAGAAAGCTTATACAAGCTGTTTGTGCACAGCTGAATGCCTGTGTCAGCAATTGGTGCATCTTCAAGTAGCTAAATGCATTAATTAAAAGGATTGTCTGGATATTTCCATATATATTATACGTGCTCTCCATACTTATTGACTGTTCAGTCCCTACTCTATGTTACAGCTTCTACTCAGACAGTCATGGCCCTGGAGAGAGCCCAGTGCTATTCATCACATACAGCTTTGATCAAATGCTCCTAATTTGGATCAACAAAGTTTTAAGCCTTGTGAGTCTAGAGTTTATTTTGTTTTGTTACACAGAACTGCATAAAAATTGTTTATTTGAGCAGTGAATGCTTTTTCCCCCCACATTATTACGAAAGAAAACTAAACAAGAATAACTGCAAATAACATTATACAGTAAACAGTGATTTTACGTTCAGTATGTCAGTGTGTTCCTTGTGTATATACATTTGGACAACACAGTGAAAAATATTACTTTTTTATCATTTACATGATGATCCGTGGGTCCTGTTGTTTTATTATTTTTTTAAGAACATGACAAATACAAACGAGACACATTTTGGTATATATTTCAGCTCTGCCTCAGGTTGAGCGAATACGATCCCAATACGATATAAAAATGACGAAAAAGAAATTAAATAAACACAGACAAAAACGGGGCTACTGTAACTGCCTTGTCTGGTCACATTGTACTCCTTGTTAGTTTTCCATATCCGGTCCCAGGAGTCTTTTTAGGCCAACTCTCTGGATGAGAGTTCTTTCTCTTCAGCCCTGCCCTCTTGTTATTATGTTCAACTGTGTATTATTCGTAACCTCACCTTGTACAAGGTGAGCCTTGTTTTGTATTTTGTTACTGAAGCACAAGTATCCTTATGGTTCAGATCTTTGCATTGTCTTGCTCTGTTCATATCTCTGTCTAAACCACTGTGCAACTTCACTGTTTGGATTTAAGTTTATCTTCATAGTTTGGTTTCCTCATTTTATTTTTATTTCATAACTCCTTTTGTGCTTGCACATAAATCCTGCTTCAACATCTCAGTCATTACAGCCATCTAAAATGAACTTAAACTTGCATAGTAAAGAAAATACTTTATGGGCTTTCTTGTCTTTCAAATTTTAACTCATCCTTGTCAGGCTTGTCGATTGCTTTTAATGAATGACAGAACAGAGCACTGCTTGTAATGTTGTAGCCAACATTTAAAGGAATTGTGTGTGGCATTATCTCTTTTCCTTTCATAAAGGAGGGTCCAGTGTGGCCTATGCTAAAGGAGATAAGAAATAAAGCAATGAAGGACCCTTTCCTTAACTTTTAGAGAATTCGACCAGCTCTTATCATGGTTGCCAGTTGGACATTTCCAATGGCATTTCACTCAGTTAGGAACCTTCCAAGGCAAAATAAGACTGTTCGATCAGCCACAGCCAATGTTTTTTAGATGCACTGTGATGAGAAAGTGAGCAATCCTGCAGAAAATACAAATAAATTATTTTTAATTATTTTAATCATTTGATTTCATTTCAATTCTTAATTAAATGCCATTCATGCCAGATTATTGTTTTTTTTTATTTAAAGCAAAGTAAGGTGATCAAAAATAAATTACAGCCCATATCCCAACTCACCCTGGACACTACGTTTATCACGTGTGCCTGGTGTGAGCAGAAACATGGCAGAGGGTGAGCAACAAATTTTGCCAACAGAGACTAAAAACACACATACTATTTTAAAATGTGATGTTTGGGAACATTTTTGCTTCTATTAAAATATAGGCAGCAATGAGTTTGACAGAATATATGCGGTGTGTGGGTCCTGCCAAGCATGGAGGACAAGATGCACCAAGAATCGTTTTGTAATCAAATCGCAACCCTTTCAACCGTAATCGAACAAAATCGTGAGACCACTGATTCATACCAGGGTGACTCTACTAAGCACTGCATACCAGGAACACCCCACTAGACCTGCCATTCTGGAAATACTGTGATCCAGTCACCTAGCCACCACAATCTGGTCCTTGTCAAAGTCTCTCAGATCCTTATGCTGCCTTATGCTGGCTGATGTGTGCATGACTTGTACTTTCTGAATTTCCCAGGCTCTTTTAACAGATAACAACTTTTTAAAAATACTGTGAGAACAGGCATTTTAAGACGCACACACCACAAGGGACGGAGAAGAGTTAAAGAGATGGGCGATCTGGCAGAAACAACAGAAAACCAGCCTGACCCACACTGGCGTCGCCTCTCTCACCTCCCACATTGTTTTGAGCTGCAGGAGGAAAAACTCTGTTTATGTTACCAGATCTGTTGCTGGGTTGAAACTGGAGAAGTACAAAAACAAATCTGTGCTTTAAATTTTTATAATTTCATTTGACAATTGTTCTTTTTTCCCACCTCTCTCTCCAGCGTTTAGTCATGTTTGAACAACTGGTGTTGATCAGACTGAGCGGGGCTGGCTGCCAACACACTCAGACAGTTCCCTTTAACCTCACCCTCATGGTTTCCCTGCACGGTGGAAGAGGAACCACTGCGCTCACAGCCAGCACAGCGCATGGTCCGCTTTGAACATTCAGTGTTGGCTTTTCAGGTGGCTTTTCATTTCATAGAGCAGTGAATCTCCTCTACAGTCTTGCAGTTTAGTGTTGCTGACTGGGTTAGCCAGGTTATTTATAGGGGCCTTAGCTTAAAGCTGATAAGTTTAACTAACATGTGATGGGCCCAGCCACACAGGAGTTGAATTTTATATCTCTTTCAGTACCATTATCATTCAGTGCTAACACTCTAGGTTCAATGATTATTTCTGAAAATGCCTGCAAAGGAAAAAATTCGGATCTGCACAAACTTAACCTAACTTAATCTGGCTAACTTAACCTGTCACATGACCACGCTTTACTGTCCTTCTGGCTCAATATGGGCATATTTTTTCATCCAGAAAAGTTCAAATGCAACCTCTAATCAGCTACCTGAGCTGGCCATCTGCCTTAAAACAAGCATTCACGGGCTGCTTTTTAAAATAAATGACAATAAACAGTGAGACACGTCTTTCTTCTCATAACTGACCTGTGCTTTAGTGTTTCAAGGGCTGTGTTTGAATCTGCTGTCTCTGTAACTTCATCTGATCTTTGTCTACACGTCTGTCTCATTGTGCATGCCGTAGTCGGCAGAGTGAGCGGACATCACAATGCTCAGTCAGAGACTCTCGCCCCTATACACTGTTAAGGCGACTCGCCTCTCCACTCTCTCTCTCCCTATTCATTGCTCAGGCGACTCGACCAAAAATCCAATCTTTGATTAATAATCTTGATTAATCTTTGATTGATCATCTGATTAATAAGCTGTACACAAGCACATCAGGGCGGGGTCTAAAGCACGCGTCTGAAATCACACTAATAAAAATGATAGACTGTTAAAGACAATCATAAGCCTTTCTGCTGCTATGCGACGGCAAGGCTGAAGTTCTCCCAGCCCCAGTGACGGAAAATCGAAATCAGTGGAGGTTTTAATTTACCGCCCCCAGTTCTGGTCTTTTAAAAAAATTAAAAAGATCCATAACGTCCAGCTACTACTCTCTGACTGACATTTGCAGACTGTTTCTTTCCTTTCACAGTGTAATGAGGAATATGACACACTTCAAATTATTAGTGCCGTTTCTCATTATTCTCTGTCAAAAGCAATTTCTCATGACTAAATGGGAGAGTTTTCACTTCCACTTCTTGAACTCCAATAATGACCCAGGTTTGATCTCATTAGTCCCAGACTTTTTTTTAACGCTCACACTTGAGGTCTCTCTGACTGCTCAGCAAATTACGCACTCCACAGCGAACAAGCTCTGGAAGCCTCGCGCCGTCCTCACACACGCCATGTCTAGTTTCACACGCAGCCGATTCTGTAATTAGGTTCTGTTGTTCTCCTTTCAGAGTCCCGGACTTGAATCTGCCAGTGTTAACGCTCAGATGTTTTATGAGATGGTTCTATCAGGAGCTGGCACCAACCTGACCTCATTAGGCCAGAGCAAATGCATCTTCCTCCTGCTCTTCTTCTCTGACGTTTGCAAGATGAAGACACACATGAAGACTCACAAAGAGTAACAGCGAAGCCTGACGCTGATTAGACTCTTCTTGCTTCTTATGTGAGCTGAAAAGCTCCACGGATTCAAGGCCTGACATTGTGTCTCCCAGACATGTTTCAGCTGGGCCACTGTCTGGTTGGCAATTTCGAGAACCGTCAATGACTTTAAGACCTGGATGAAACTTATACAAAACCTATCCAAGACAGAGACACCCTGCTTGACCAAAACTGATGAAACCAACTGGCTCATGGACAAAAATAATGAATACAGTCCAGGCAACATAAATTATATAGTCAAAAAGACTCATTAGTCATTGTTGAATATCACTGTCAATTCCAAAGAAAACAGCTCATATCTTTACCACTATTAAGAGTATCCCAGCATTTCCAGCTGCAGATTAATACAATTACCACATGTAAAAACAGTGCATCTTCAACATTCAGAAGTCTACATATATTAATGTTGCTTTGCTATACTACTTGCATGCAATTTCATAATGATTTAAATAATGATATAGCTCATTACACATTTGCATTTGTTTACATTCTGTATGAAATGTGAATCAAATGCATTGTGTTGTACTGTTCTACATTCTTTTTCATTCTTTTCGATATTAAAGTATTTCAGTATCAGATATTTTCCTTTCTTTAAACCAAGACTGTCCACACAGCAATACTTTTTTACCAGCTTCACATTACACTAAAACATTTAGGTTTAAAAATTTTTTACCTAAATGTGTACAAAATTTGTATTTTCAACAGAATTTTTGAGTGTTGCATTAATTTACATTATCTGAATGCACTCATTCTCTGTAAAAGAAATACTTTCTGTTTTTGCACATCGTCTTACTGGCAGCAGGGTTGCAAGATAGTTAATGTACTTAATATTTACAGCAACTGACACTGTGATGCATGCTTATAGTTAGTTAGGACATTGTACTGTGTTTTGGAAAATGAACTGGAAAACTACTTTTATTACATACTTGCAGCAGTATATTACTATCATCATCAAAAACAAAAGAGTTTAAAAAGCAGCTTTAAAAATTTTACTTTCAAATACTTTTTAAAAGAGTCACAAATTCTAAGGACAGAATCAAAAGTTTTTATGTTTTTCAAAAATATAAACAACTATTCTTTTAAAAGCTAAGATGTTACCATACTTCTCTGATAATACTCACAGTTAGGTTTTGAGCTGATGTATTTAATACAGAAATCAATGAAAATCTACAATATACAGAGTAAAATATGTTAAATACATGGTATGCGAGTTCCTGAGGTCAGTGCTTAAGCAAGAATTGCACTAAACCGAATTCATTAAACTGCACATGGGAAAGATTGCGCACTTGTGAGCTTACCATTAACATGACAAAGAGACTGAACCTCATGTGAAATTAGCATTATCATAGCACCAAAAGTGAAGGTTTCTACATTAAAGCCTGCTGTATAATGATAAATATGACGAACACTCACTTGTTCCGTGCTTTATCTTGATACAAGTCAAGATGGGTACGTTTGCATCATATAAGATGAGCTCATGTTAATTTAATTCAATTCAATTCAAAGTTAAGTATAACTGTTATTCTGCAGCACAGACATTAATGCAGCTCAGTCAGTTAAATAATATAAAAGTGAGGAAAAAAATTCAACAGTATGAATGGTGCAACAAGTTCTTTTGGCCTCTGCTTTTATAGTAAAGCGGACGGTGACATAAGTTTTGATGGATTATTAAAATATTGTCACAATAAGATTACAGCAGCCCTACGGCACAGTGCTTGATACAGCATTAATATGCCTGTACTGTAAAAATCTTCCCAATATTATACACAGGATGCTTTATGAAACTAAAGTGTGACACTGGCTGAAACACAGCACATTACTGCAAAAATGCAGAAATTAATTACAATGTTGGCTCCACATGAACTACAACAATTTCACCAAGACAACACACCTTTGCCTCCTTATTAGCCAATTATGAGGAATTCCATAATTGCATTTTCTTCATTTCCCCTAACTGTTTTGTGCCCAGATAGGAGGACTCCCATCATGTAGGATGAAGATTCAACAGAGACAACAAGACCTAAAGGTGGGAGCGCCTTTATTCAGGTCAAGTGATCTGAAAGGAATGAATGAGAAGGACAAGGTCCATTAGCTTGCAATGAAGTGTGCGCTGCTTTCATTATGAAATGGACTCTCAAACACGGATGGCAGATGGCATAGAGGTGAAGGACATGGTTGAGAGATTGCTGCAGGACTCCAAAAACTTCAATTTGCGGTAGGGATGAAAGGAAGATAGGATTTATGAGTACCAAAACTTATGTGGAAACCGGATCTCCAGCTAGGCTGTATAATTCTCCACCCTCTCTTAAGCTGGAGTGTGTAGATGAAGATGCTTTTACCAAATGCACAGTACCTTTGATTCTCCACCTCCACGCATTACATACAGCACCGCGATTTCAAGGACAAATCTGTTTTCATCAGCGTATAATGTATTCAAGACCTCGGGTTTACGAGGTTCCGTTACAGAAGACTAAACAGAACATTTTTTCTTCCTGTAGTAGCTGTTAGAGGATGAGCCTGACCCAAACTCGGTCACAGAGTCAAACAACACACACATCTGGCACCAATTTATAGTCCAGAAAAAGCTCATTTTACAGCTAGTGGAGAGGGAGAGAGAGAGAGAGAGACAGAGAGCAAGAGAGAGAGAGAGCGAGAGAGAGAGAGAGACAGAGAGAGAGAGAGGAAAAGAAAGAGAGAGAAGTAGAGAGAGAGAGGAAGAGAGAGAAAGAGAGAGAGAAAGATCTGAGAGTGTAAAAAAAGTGAAAAGAGAAACGACAGCGAAAGAGAGAGAGAATCATAATGAAGGAGAGAGTAAGAGAGAGAGACAATCAAGAGTGAAAGTAGGAGAGAGAATCAGAGAATGTGTGAGAATCAGAATGAGAGAATCTGAAAGTGAGAGTAAGAGAGTGAGAGTAAGAGAGAGAAAGAAAGAGAGAACCAGAGAGTGTGAGAATCAGAATGAGAGAGAATCAGAGAGTGAGAGTGTGTGTGTGTGTGTGTGAGAGAGAGAGAGAGAGAGAGAGAGACAGAGAGAGAGAGAAAGAATGAGAAAGAGAGAGAGAGAGAGAGAAACCTACTCATTTTTCTGCAGAATGAGCAGCAGCTGGTCGTCTTCCGCTTCAATCAAGAGCTTCAGTGACGCAGGATGGCCCTGAAACCAGAGAGAACAAGAGAGAGCGAGAGCGAGAGAGAGAGCGAGCGAGAGGGAGTGAGAGAGAGAGAGAGAGAGAGAGAGAGAGAGAAGAACAACGATGCCTTAGTTAAGACATGATGGGTGGCTGTGGCCAAACATACGTCATATGACGATAGTTAATGCTTCAAAACGAAAATCAAAAATAGTCAACATCTTTTTTAATCTACTTCTCTCCTTCAGTAATGCTGTTGTCACATTTATTCTGATGTGTTAAGATCTCCCAAAATCAAAAAAGTTCACATTTTCCTTTTTTTGTCACAAACGTCCAGGCAAACAAAGGATATGAAAAGCAAAATACTTCAGTCACCTTCTTTTGTTACTGATGAGCAATAGAAAGAAACCAATAATGCACGCTTCCCACTCCTGTTAGAATACAAAGAGACACACAAAAAGCTCCGATTCCACATGCAGATCTGTTTTATCATGCCAAACATGGCATAAATATCATGATTACAAACATGCATGGGTTCAAACTAATCTGGCTGGGGGTGTATGAATGACTTAAATGGGACAAAACCAGTCCCTGTGATATTTTAGGAACGATTTAAACAAATATAGCTGTGAATTTGACAGTTTTATGTATAAAAGTGAAGGACTTGTCAAAAATAGTCATTTTGCAGAAGTAGAAGCATCGCATTAGACCCATGGCGCTTCTCCAATTTTAGCATCATTTGCAAACCAAATCCATTAATTATGCAGCTTGTAACATGTATAACTCTTTAATTTCCACTTAAAGATGCACAAGTTGATTGGTTGATGGCATAATTAAATGTGTGACATCTCTCAATCCTTGCCCTGATTCTGAAAACTGCTGATAAGTTTAAAGCAAGGCAATTTCTGAATAAATGATTACAATCACTTATTCATAAATGAATATATTTGATAGAATATATGCATTAGAATGAACACAAGGGGTGTAACCATGTACCACAAAATGGTGATATCACAACGCACAAATGCGACAATGTGAATCGTGGAGACTATTATGAAATTTGATGCAACTCCATTGTGTTCAATATATTTGTAAGAAAGAAATGGACATTCTATTATTTTTGCCATCTAATCTACACAACCAGGAAAAAACAATCACATGCTCTGTTCGGGGTACAAATCACACTCCCTCTTCCGACCTCCAGTCTCATTAATAGATTATTCATTCAAAATGAGTATAAAATATCAAATCTTCACCCAGTATTGTGAATCCAAATTAATCATGGGATGAGTGTATAATAAACACTGTTCCAAACATAAAACCTCTATGATGATCTAAAGTGTATTGGTGTCTAATTTGTTTGCTGTGGCCTCGCTAATCACTAAAAACAAATATTTTCTCACAAATAATCTCGTCAAATAAAGCCTGGCGGGTGACGGGGCAGCTGTTTAAATATTTGTTGAAGACTGAATGCTACCAGCAGAGTTACTGTACTTAAAAATCTATGAGGTAATAAAAGAGAGAGAAATTGAGTGTATTTTCTGCATTAAGCTGGTTTTATTTGGGATAAAGCGTTTGTTTGACTTGTTTTACAGCACCGCACTATATCCTCGAGCTGTTGGCTCACAGGATTAGCTGTTTCTTTTCTCTTTCTGACATTAATCTGCTCAACTGCTGGGTCTCTGTTAGCTGCAGTTTAATCTAGCTGTGTAATATCAAAAGCAGGGAAGAAATTGTCTCTCTCTTAGATCAACAGCAATCCACAAGTCAGTGTGGATATTATCAGTGCACACACAATATTTACACATTACCATTACTGCAATTACACCAATACATAATGAGACTGTGATATGCCTAGCAATACATTCAAATCCATTGGTGAATCAATAATAAACATGGTCTGTATTGCAGTACGGTGCATAAGTAAGTGCATAAGTAAGCAACCCTTCAACTGATCTCATTTCCTGATAAAATGGCCATCAAGGCATTTATTTTCAGTGACAATATAGTTTTATACGCAGAAAATGTTTAACAGTCGATTACATAGAAGCCTCAACAACAATAAGCGATTTTCTATAGATATACAGCAACTGTGCCATAGCTAAACCATACTGTGATGGTGCGAGAGTTGTAGCATTCTTTGATTTTCTAACTTATTTAAGCCCAGTAAATGTGTTTCTGATACATTAGTAGCAAAATGGATATGAAAAAATCACAGTATAGGGCCGGTTGTTGTTTTGGCGCGTCTTTTGATTTTTTTATAGCCTTGTTTTGAATTTTTTTGTGACAAATACTTAACCCAGCTAACAAGCATACATATACTTATATAAGTTTACATATACATATATAGAGTACTGTGCAAAAGTCTTAGGCACCTGGGAAAATTATACTTAAAACCTGTTTACTACTGGACAGTTGTGTTAAGTTAGTGTTAAAACATTAATATTAACATTATTACAGTAAAGAGTGGTTTTATGTGTGGCAAAGTGTTCTCCTAACCATTTCCAGACCTCTTTCCTCA
>JBBJLS010000109.1:42574037-42586537 GCA_037577275.1 Bryconaethiops microstoma
CCCTTAACCCCAAGTTGCTCCAGGGAGACTGTCCCCTGTAGTTAGGGAATGGAAGTCGCTTTGGATAAAATCGTCTGGTAAATGTAAAATGTAAATGTCAGTACTTGTCCCACTACTTATGCAATAGTCTAAACATGTACAATGTCACTATTATGTGCAATAACAGACACAGTCTAGAGAACAAGTCCATTGATTATGTTCACTAGTAAACTACTTCAGCAGTAATTTTCTTTATTTATGTACAAAGGGCATATTTAAGTATTCTTAAGTTGTTCAAAAAGGCACTCAAAAGCTTTTAAGAGATATTTAATCCTAGCTTATTTGCAATTTCTTCCAAAATAATATATTCAGTAGGCACTGAAGTATTTAAACTGTTATTATTGTAAACATTGTAAAAGTATGTTCTTTTCACACAGATCAGCCGCAAAATTAAAACCACTGACAGGTGAATTTAATAACACTGATTATCTGGTTACAGTGGCACCTGTCAAGGGGTGGGATATATTAAGCAGCAAAAGACCAGTCAGATCTTGAAGTTGGAAGAATGAGCAACTGTAAGGATCTGAGGATACTGACTACACATAAAAGCTGCAAGTAGAGCAGCCATGATGGAAAATGACACTGGCACCTCAGTTATGAAGTACGTTCCGGGAGCACCTGGGGCGATGTGTAAAAAACATCTACGAATGCATATCCATCCTTCTACTTTATGCAACTGTATTCATTGAGAAATAAAATGACAAACTTGGCCTTACATTCTGAAAGTGATATATTCTGAAAAAGCTATAGGCCATAGAAAAATTATATTGTCAAGGTGTGGGATATATTATGCAGCAAAGGACCAGTCAGTTCTTGAAGTTGTCGTGTTATAAGTTGGAAGAGTGGGCAATCTGAGCACCTTTGACAGCCAATTTGTGATGACTACTGACAATTGGGCCAGAGCATCTCCAAAACAGCCAGTTTTATGGGGCTTTTCTATTATGCAGTGGTCAGTACCTATCAAAAGTAGTCCAAAGATGGAAAATCAGTGAAACCGCAGCAGGGTCAATGACACATGTGAGGACCGAAGTCTAGCCTGCCAGGTCCAACCTCAAAGAAGAACTACTGTCACAAAAATTGGTGATAATGTTAATGCTTGCTATGATAGAAAGCTATCAGAACACACAGAGCATTCAACTTGCTTTGTATGGAGCTGCATACCTGCAGACCGGTCAGAGTGCCCATGCAATACACAATATTAGGCAGGTGGGTTTTTTTATGTTATGACTGATCGGTGTATTAAGAGCACTTTTACACTTAAACTAAGTACTAAGTACACTTAAACATGTTTTTATTTCATGAGGAAGCTTTTCATCTTTGTAGGTGAATGGCCAATTTTAATAAATGTGGGGTTTACTGTGATTAAATGAAACCTTTTACTGTCGCAAGGGTGAGTTCTTAATCTTCCCCTTTCACCCCTCATTGCTCACTAGCAGCTCAACAAAGGCACAGCATTTCTAAAACAATGTTGTAAATTAATCTGAAAAAAGAGTTAAAGGTATGAGAAAAAGATATTTTATTACAGTATGTTCATTACATCTTCATACTGTTGGCAGAATGGACATGAGGGGCCTGCAGAGAAAGGTTATGGAGCCTAGGACCTTAGGACAGATCCCAAGATACCACAGGAAAAACATACAAACTCCTTGATGATTTTGCTGCTCACAACATTCCTTAATACCCCCCAACACACACAGACACACACACACACACACACACACACACACACATCTTTGCCTCAGTGAGCTCTACTCCAGTAAGCCCCAGTAAGCCTCCTATACCGTAAGCCTCCTTGCTACTGAATACACATAAAATCTGCAAGTAGCACAGTGCTGATGGAAAATAACACTGGTGGCTCAGTTATGAAATATGTCCTGGTAGCACTTGGGGCGATATGTATAAAACATCTAAGAATGCATATCCATCCCTCTACTTTATGCCTCTGTATTCATAAAGAAATAAAATGACAAACTTGTTGTTACACAGACATTCCGAAACTGTTATAGCCTGAAAAAGTGATAGGCCCACCGTAGAAAAAAATCTATTCATGTCAAATAAGGACAACTTTCACCTGTTTTTTTGAGCAGATGTCTACTTTATTATGTTTGTGTCTACAGTGGCGTTCCGCTTGGAGATTTTCGGGCCAGTGTTGATCAGAGTTATGCCTGCGAAGGCTCCGAACACTGGAAATGTAATCAATCCCTACATCTAGAGATATACGTTTGCAATTGACTCCATATTTGCTGTGTCTGTATCCGACATGTGCACCTGGATGTACTTGAGAAGAAATTTCTCCCCAAATGAATCATGCCTCATAGCTGGCTTGCCACCATCTCAGTATGGTGACCTTGGAACACTATGAAAAGTCTTCCACTGTAAAGCTCCCTCCGAACGACAGCGGAGCCTGTTTTCTGTCCCAAGCAACTCCTCGCAGCGTGACAGAGCATGCAGAAGTAATGATTTCCTAAAAGCCTTTGGTTTCGCACTACAAATGGAATTCTGCATCCTTCATCCCCCGTTTGATTAAAGCTCCCTCAGCTGAGAACTGAGACTCAACTTCCGCAGGGAACCGGCAGAAATGGCAAACAAAGCTCTGTCCCTTTCCCTCCTTCTCCTCCTTTTATTCGTCCCTCTCCTCTGCCCTCCTTTGTTCTCATCTGTTCTCATGTTCTCCCTTCTTCACTCCTCTCTTCCTTTTCCTATTGTCTCCCTTGTCTTCCCTTCATCTGTTCTTGTTCTCTACCCTTTCTTCTCTTCTCTCCTCTTTTCTTCTCCACTACTCTTTTTCATGTCCTGTTCTTCTAACCTGTTCACCTTCTTCTACCCCACTTTTCCTTAAACTCCACTGTCCTCTTTCTTCTCCCCACCTCTTCATTTTTACCCCCATTTCCCCCTCGCCTTCCTGCCTGTTTCAACCCTCTCCTCTTTTCTTTTCTCCTCCTCTCGCTTATTCTCTGGTCTCTTCCTTTGTTCTCCCCTCTCATCCATTTTTTCCTCTACTTTTTTCTTCCCTTCTCCCCCTTTCTTCTCTTTTCTATTCCCTTTTGTCTCTTCGCCTCATCTGTCCTCTCTTCTCTCCTCTCTTCTTCTCCCATCCTCTTTTCTTCTCACCTTTTTTCCCTTCTTCTCCTCTCTTCTTCCCTCTTTCCTTAACCTCCCCTGTCCTCCATTCCTCTACCCTCCACTTCATTTTTACCCCATTTCACCCTCACCTCTCTCCCTGTTTCTACGCTCTCCTCTTTTCTTTACCTCTCTTCCCCTCCTGTCTTTTCTATTCCAGTTTTTCTCTTCCCTTCCTCTACCCTCTGTTCTCTCCTATCCTCCTTTCTTCTACTCATACTTTCTTCTCCCCCTCCTGTTTTCTCCCCCTTTCTCCTGAACCTGCTTTCTTTTCCCCCTCTACTTCATTTTTGCTCTCATTTCCCCCTCATCTCCCTCCCGGTTTGTCCTACCTCCTCTTTTCGTTTCTCCCCCTCTCCCTTATTCTCTGGTCTCCTCCTTTGTTCTCTCTTCTCATCCTTTCTTCTCCCCTCTACACCCTCCTCTCTGTGGCTCAGCACTGAGCTGACCCTCTCTCAAGTAGTGCTGTTGTGAATAATAGCACTGTCCAAAACAACCGGTGGTGCGCGTTCTCCACTCAGCCTCCCGGCAGGCTGATGCTCAAATCACATTTGATTAAATATGAAAAACAAAGCCGTTGGCGACATGCGGATTGCTGCAAACATGGAAAACATTTCAAAAAGAGAACAGAAAAGGGGACAGAGACAGGGAAAGAAAGAAAACAGAGACGCAGACAAAACAAAAGTTCTAGTTATATACGCTGCAGGTAATTAAAGAAAACAATGCAACCCTTTTCACAGAAAAGTTGGGGTACGTTTTGCAACAGCCGGCTTCAGGTTTATCAAAGTGTGTTGAATCAAAGATTGGGTATTAGCCCAATTCATGATTTGAATGGCTTTATTTACCAAATTATTGTCTACTAATCTACTGCCCAAAAGGTGCTCTAAACAACAAGAAGCTTTGAGTGAGGATAAGCGCATTTCTATTGGTATATTGCAAACATTTGGAAAAGGTGAGAGATAGAATAAGACAGCAGACAGAAAAAAGACTGGCAGAGCAGACAGGGGTAGAGAGGGGGGAAGAGATAGTGGAGAATTAATGTGCGTAATTGAGAGTGATGGACATTACCTATCATTACCTCTAGTCTGCTCAGGGCTCTTAGCTCAGATAAAAGTGAGATGGTATTTAAAGCCATAACTGCACTGTCAGTGTCTGTTTAAATAATACGCTTTGCACTGATGTATCAGAAACTAGCCCTCGGTGAATAGTACTGATTTAGTGCACTGAAAAGGAGACAGAAAGGGAGAGTTAGAGGATGTCTGCATTTTCTTAAAATGCTGCTACAGGCAAGCTCTCTGTTGTAATTCGTATTATTTCACACTGACCATATGTGTAAATTGCCTCATGTTACAGGGTCATCAAATCAACAAAAAGTACAATTTTAGAGAGGGATATGAAAGCACATTTCTGTTCGTCATGATGCGGATTGGCCTCATCATAAACAAAAGAAGATCTGCACTGGGAGCCTAACCTTAAAAGCTTAAAAGGCTTATGACAGCTTCAGGCCAAATTTAAAGGTTTAAAAGTTTTTCAAAATATCTAATTTCCACATTTTTCCACTTATGCCCGATAGAATTAGCTGAGATATGTTTATTGGTCACATTAGCCGTCTTCAGTTTAAAATGGCAGCTGCTAGACTAACTTTGCTAACAAATACTAAAACTCAATAGTGAGATAAAAAGCATGAATTTTCAAATGAAACCAAAAAATCTCAAAAACCTGCTCAGAACAGATCCAGCTCTTCATTAATGTGAAGTAGATTTGTCTATTTGGTTTAGGACACAGTATGACTGACCCTGAGCTGCAAAATTGAACAAAACATCATTACTACAGGCAGTTAATACAACACCAGGTCCGCTAGTCACAAAGCAGTTAAATCCTAAACCACTCCCACAAGTCTGCATGATCTGGACGCAGTCTGAAAGGGTCAGGCTCATGTATTTTTACAGAAACAATTTGTGTCTCTTTACTTCTGCTATGTGTTATCAACATTAGATTCGAAGCTCAAAGATTCCAAATATGTCTTGACCCATCAACTAGATGTGGGGTAACTGGAAAATTAAGCACATTTTATTTTTCACCAAACTATTCTACTAATGTCAAAGTCCACTAAAGATGTTTTATTTTACATTACATTTACATTTTCGGCTTTTTTTTTTATTCAAAGTGACTTCCATTCCCTAACTACAGGGGGCAGTCTCCCTGGAGCAACATGAGGTTAAGGGTCTTACTCAGGAACCCAGTGGTGGGATGCTGATTTGAACCCATAACCTCTTGGTTCAGAGGCAAGTATCCTACCCACTAGGCCACCAACACCCAGCCACTAGTCTTGCTTTCTAGATGATAATACAGCTAGAAAGCCATGTCTATAGCTTCAGCCCATTTGAGGAAGCATGTTTCAACTGCAAAACAATAATGTCCATCTAACTAAACAAAAAATCACAAAGATGTGACCTGTTTTCTGCCTATTTGTCCATGCAGCCAGTCAGTACGGCCATTGGTGACCTAGTGTTTAGGGAGTACCCCATGTGATTGGATGGTTCCAGGTTCAAATCCCCAGACTAACAGTGGCACCACTGAGGTACACCTGAGCATGGTACCATCCCCACACACTTCGCTTGGTTCACTCGGGAGAATGGGTTAAACACAGAGGACACACAGAGTGCCGTGAGTGCCGTGGTGTGTTAAGGCGTGACAAATGGTTCACTTTCTCTTACTTGGCTCTTAAAAAGAGTTAAATAGAGTTGAATCTGTTGAAAACGGCTAAAATTTGTGGCACCAACAATGGGTAGATTTTTAAAAGATATTAAAAGAACTGCACTTATATATGCTCTATTGTATAAATATTTTTCTTGAAATAAAGGTCATTGCTCCAGTAGCAGCCTGTACTCTTTAGACTGTGGATCATTCTATATGACATCTCAATTGCCTCTCCTTGTTTACTTTCTAACTAAGACGCCTAGAAATTCAATTCACTTTTAGTTATATAGTGCTGTTTACAACTGTTGTCACAAAACTCCTAAGGGTCCGAGCCCCTACTAAGCCAAAGGTGACAAAGAAGAGGAAAAGCTCTCTAAGCTGGACAAAGAAACCTCGGGAGGAACCAGGACTCAAAAGGAGACCCATTCTCCTCTGGTCAACACAGAGAGAGAAAGAAAGTTTCTATGGAGAAAACTAACAATAAAAGGTCTTAGCATACAGGCTTCATCGCTGCTAAACAGCATGGCGTCTACGGCTAATAGCGTAAGTACAGTTGAGTCAGTAGTGGTAGGTTTGTTGGATCAATGGCCCCTTCACTGCACAGACTTACTCTGACTAATACAGTGTCAAGAACCGACGCACGTTACTCTAGAGACATTAAGGGCCACTGAGTGAGACAGTCGTGTGATTTCATAGCTGCTAAGAAAAACAAGGACTTAGTCAACCAATTCCCTTGTGAACGGAGCCCTTAATGTCCACTGGGTCCTCCATCTCTCGGGTTCCCTCCCACTGACCTTTATGCACATACTGCAGGTCCCTTTCCCTCCCGACAGCATGACGTCACTCTACATATGGTCTGCTAAATCACACGGCATGTACAGCAAAGTGGTGAGAACGGTGCCTCCTGCTGGTCAGCGTTGTAGCGGTGATGTCACCTCCTGCTGGCACCGCGCCAAGTGCTTCGGCAATCAAAGCTAAGCCAGCGCACCCGGGGCACTGCAAATGGTGTGTGTGTATGACACCACTCGCGGTCATGGGAAGCACATGTCTGGCGCGAGCTCAAAGCAGCACCAGCACCCCAGCAACACCGAGCAGAGGGAAGGGGAGGAGCGGGCCTTGCTCAGACACCCCCACAGCTGTGTGTACTGTACACAGCTGGGCATCCACGTCAACATTTCACAGTCTCCCAGAAACAACGGCTCAGTGTTTCCACTCTCCGATCCAGTCTATGGCAATCATACTGTACAAAAGTGTCCCAGTCGGTCACCGTCCAGACTTTCAAAAAGTTACACTGTTCAACACATCTGAGAGGAAAATGCATACAGCAGTGACCCACACAATGTTCACAACAGGCACTTCCTCCAAGCAAAGGGCTTCTTCATTAATTGGATGTTGTTTTCAATGAACTATTCTCAGTCATTATAAATTTGAATGCTCCTAGTAACCTTCAATTCACACATAACTGCATTTCTATGAGCTTAGATGGCGAAATGTCTATATAAAGGGAATTTCTATATTATTGGCATTATTTACAGGATAGCAAAAAATTGCAAAGAAACATTTTAAACTTAACACTATCAATGATTACTTAAGGCTACTACAACTAACTAGGCTGCCCTTCCCAACTGTTTTCTAAAGCATCTACTTTAAAGCTCCAGGACACCTTATGTAAAGGGACATAATGGGTCACGGGTTCTCTCATTTGTTTTTAATTAAAATCTAATCTGAATAATTGTTGATTTTACACAATTTCTGTTAGCTGATTAATTATAGACTATGTTCCTGAAATCAATTCATTGATACTGAAATTATACTCCGGTAAGCTTTACATGCCTGTGGCCCACTGTTGCAAAAGTGCCATTAAGGAAAATTTCTCAGTATTTACCAAAAAGGGGGCATGTAGTGTAGTGATGTAAGGCCGGGCACTAAGACCCGACGGACGTCTGCCCCTGGGTTCTGGCACGCAGGGTGGGCAGTAGCTCCACCATATGCTCTTGTGTGGAAAAGAGGCCACTGAGAGGAGCCAGAGCACACTCAGATAACCTCTCATGACCTTTCAACAAAGCTGAGGAACAGCCGCAGCAATGGGGTCACAGTGAGTCATGTTGAGCCCCTGGCTTTGATCAAAGATCCACGCCCTCGACAACTGACTGCATGAGAAGACTCTGGTCCCTTACGATGCTCAACTCCTGTCTCTAGACGGGCAACATTCAGAAAGAAGACTCAAAGACATTATAGTGAGATCTAAAGATGAACGAGGGACCCAAAATCAGTATTATATATACTCATACATTCGTATGCACACATATAAGCTTATATATTTATATATTTTGTATAGAGTACAGTTTATTTACATTGCACTGTTATGTTGTGTAGTTTTTATTCTATTGGGTATGCTGCTTCTACTTTTCTTCTTTTGTACTGTCCACTTTGTTGCTGTAACAAAGCAACATTTCCCACCTGTGGGATTAATAAACTCTCGTATGTCTTTATTTTTATGTGCAAGACTCGGTATAGAGAAGAACACCAAACCACTAGCAAACTACTTCAGCAGTAATTTTATTTATTCATCTATAGTATTTTTATCCACCTCTCTTACTGACTACAGCATTTTGCTTTTCAAATAATTTTCTGGAGAGTGTTATTTCGTCTTTAAATTATATTTTATATTCTTCTTGTCTTTGTGTCTCTGTCTGTGAAGTTGCAGCATAAGCAGTTCCATCGATCCTCTGGGATCAATAGTTTTCTGATTCGGATAAACCTTTTATATAAATTATGCTACTCGTTGACAAAACTGAACCAAAACTCATCCAAGTTGGACTTCAGCATCTTTTGTGACACATTAAAAAACAAGAGAATTAAAAACAGCTCAAGCTCACATGATTTTTGGATTAAACGGTCTGCGCACAGGCTTTTAGGGTTCATCTAGGAGCATGGAGAATTAGACAATAAAGTACCGGAGAACTAAAGAACACAATATCTGTCAGGAAATGATAGAACAACTTGGCAACCAAAATGGTAGGTCTTTGACTGTTGCCAAACAAACTACGTACAACAGTGCAGCGACAATGCTTTCTCTTCCTTTACCTTTGAAAAAATAAGACAAAATTAAACTCATCGTCACTGAATGTTTTTCCATTCTCCATTATTAAAAGGATCTATGATCTAAGTCCCTTCTTGTGAGTCCCGGTCGAGTCTCAAGTCTCTGGGGTATAAATCTTGATCTAGTCTGGATGCTTTAAGGTATGAGACTAACTCGAGTCTCAAGGCTCTAGGTTACGAGTCGAGTCGAGTCTCTGGGGTACAAATCAGGGTCTAGCCTGGATGCTTTGAGGTAGGAGTCTGACTCGAGTCTCGAGGCTCTACGGTACAAGTCGAGTCTCAAGTCTCTGGAGTGTGAGCTCAGCCTTGAGTCTTTTGTTGATAATTTTAGGTAAGTTGAGGCAATGAACTGTAAAAGTTGCCTCCACAAAAACCAGGTTCAACACAGCTTTAAATAAAGAGCCTTTCATTACAGAAAAACCTGAAGCACCGCACTCCAAAAAAGGGGTGGGGACACTTGAAACAGTTGGTTAGAACAGTTGGTTCAGCTGGTGACCTTTTAGTTAGGGAGTTGCCCCTGCCATCGGAAGGCTGTAGGTTTGAATCCCAGGACTGCTAGTGGCACCACTGAGGTACCTTGAGCAAGGTACCATCCACACACACTGGTCCCCAGGCTCCCTGTTGGTTGCAGCTCACTGCTTCGCTTGTTGAATGGGTTAAATACAGAGAAAGAATTTCACACTGCGTGCTGTTCTGTGGTGTGTTTTTACGTGAGACTATAAGGGGCCACTTTACTTTACTTTAGTCATGTATGCTAGCTTGGCAGTACAACAGCTAGTCCAACTAACGCATTAGTACGTTTTAAAAGGCTGTAATCTGTAACTCGAATTGGCTGCCATGTTCAGCTAAATTTGTCAGTGCACTAAAAGTTTTAAAAATGTTCGAAACGTTTTCAGAATTAGAATCAGAAAATGTTATCGATCCCGGAGGAAATTGCTTAATTTTCCTCTTTCCTTTAAAGGCTGCACTTACTGCATGTAGCGTTTTGTTCCAGTCGCCAGAATAAAGGTTTTTCTATAATCAAAAGCTCGTTATTTGAAGCTGTATCTCGACTGATCCTGCTGAGAGCTTCGCTATAACGACCAGCATGACTATAACAAACCTCACAGACCAACCGGCAAGATAAGAAACAACACTTGTCACATTGAGGTTAATTTAATGAATTCCATTTAATTAATTAGTATTATCTATTCATTTAATTAATCTACCACATTGAGGCCAATATCTCTAATTTAATCTATTTGGTTTGTATTATTCTCCTAGGGCTGAAATTAGCCCAGAGTGGAGAGTCCAAATCATGTCAGAAGTCAGTTAACAAGATCTGAGCGCAACTCTGACTCTCCGTCATGTAATTATTTTTTTTTTTCCGTTCTTTTGAACACCATATTGAAACAAATTTTGTCATCAATTAAAGGAAGCGTCAGATTTAGTGTCTGGAAGCAGATCCGTTTCTTGAACAATCTACAGCTTTAGATGGGTGGCCCTGAGTTTGGCTGAGGGTCTGCGATTGTTCTGCTGCTCCTCCTGGCTGGACCATGTCGAGCCCCTGAGGCCACACAGAACGAGTGGGTGGGGTGGAGGTGGTGGTTAAATGGCTGCGTGATGGATCACCTCCGTGGGGATATCAGCCTCTCTTTCCCTGGGCTGTTGTGCGTCTGGACACTCCACCACACCTGGTCCTGCAATAAGCTGGCGGAGCATGATTCCTCCACGTGGAAGAATTCAGCACTATGCTCTGGGGGCACAGAGCAGCTCTCAGATATTCAGCGCTCACTGATCCGTGCTTCCAGGCCGTTCAGAAGACTAAATTTACAAGTCCTTTTGGACCACAGAGTAAGGCAGAGGGGATAATCAGAGCTCGTGGATGTGGGCTACTCCATCTGGTTCCGGATCAGTAGATTACCGACTCCTGGCTCCTTTAAAGTCGTGGCCAGGATGATCCGAGCATTGATTTTCGGGAGGGCTTTTGCATTTGCCGTAAACTTCTCTACACATTAATCACAGTGGGATGGTACATGGAGCGGTGCTGTCTGGGTAGGTTAAAAATGATGCATACGGACTGAAAAGACACTAGGCACTTGACATTAGGTTTAATGAAATGTTAACATTTACTTCATTTAAAATTCCATATGATTTGCATTTAAATCACAGTGTTTGCGGGGTTATATCACAGATTAAATCAGTAATTCTCTCTTGTAACACATTTTCACTGTAACCTGTGACCCCATTTTACGACTATGTCATTGTTTACATTTGCCACGTGTCTGTCGTCCATGTGTGTCTGTTGTTATTTTCGGTCTTAGCCCCGTCTTAGCTCCACCCCCGTTATCCTGTTCACCTGTGTCTTAGTATATATACCCCGGTGTTTCATTCTGTGTAGACTGTCTGTTACCACTACTGTGAGTATCTTAAATTATCGCGCCTTGCCTACGTTTTTGTTTCAACCCTGTGGATTATCGTGTTTTTGTGTTATCAGTGGACCCTTTGCCAGCGTTTACGTCTTGTTCTGTCTTTGTTTATTTAACTTTTCATTTTATACCATAAAAAGTGTCATCTGCCCTTTATGTTGTGTAAAATCTTAATGGGTTTTTTCCTTTCCTTGACTCAAAGTGAAGTTTCTTTCATTTTCCATTTCTGTTCCTTTTTTCCTTTTGAGAATGTATTAACTACTTGAGTAAAGTTACCATTTCCAAAATATAAGGTTTCAATTAGAGACATAACACTTTTTTACCCAAAGTACAGACATGAATGTCTGACAACAGCAGATGTATAATGCAAGCATCTTTTGGTAGAGTTTTACTTTACATTACATTCATTTGTCACATGCTTTTATCCAAAGCAACTTTTGAGAAAAAACACACAGGCTTCAGGACAGGTGTAACGAATGTCTCTTATGTTGCTTGAGAAAAACTTTTGTTTTCATCAAAGTCCCCCAAATATATACTGGAATAAATGCAAGTATGAAAGTCTTTGTTAATTATATGATGCAGTTTAAGGAACACCAGATTAGGTAAAAAATATTTTTGTTGTTTTTAATCAATCTGTACACTTTCTATATATTTATGTAAAGTTGGGGGAGCACGAGCCTAAGAATTTCATTACGGGTAATGATGCTACATTGTTATCTGTATAAAACTTGAAACTTGAGATACCATGTTTCACACATTAAATTGGGCCATATGACCATGTGAAGTCTGAAGTCATGACATGTCACTGAGTTTCTCTCTCTCTCTCTCTTCTCTCTCCTTTCTCTCCTCTCTCTTTCTCTCTCTCTATCCTCTCTCTCCACTCTCTCTTTCTCTCTCTCCTCTCTCCACTCTCTCCTGTCTCTCTCCTCTCTATCTCTCCTCTCTATCTCTCTCCTTCCTCTCTCTCTCTTTCTTCACCCTGCCATTAGTGCCAAACACATGAGCATTAGCTCGACAGCTGCTTGATGCTCCACTATGATCCCATATCTGGCAGTGCACTGATGTGATGTGATCTCTCCACTGCGAGATCCAGAATCATACTAAACTGTCTCCTGCTCAACAGGAGCTTTT
>JBBJLS010000109.1:42602269-42616175 GCA_037577275.1 Bryconaethiops microstoma
CGTCTGTGTGTGCGTCTGTGTGTGCGTCTGTGTGTGCGTCTGTGTGTGCGTCTGTGTGTGCGTCTGTGTGTGCGTCTGTGTGTGCGTCTCTCTAAGCCTTTAGCTGTGGTCTCTGTCAGTGGCTGAGTCATTCTTACAACTCTATTTTCTTCTGTTTGTGTCCGACTCGGGCATGGCCCCACTACTCATTCTTTCACACGTCCGGGGTGTGTGTGTGTGTGTGCGCCTGGCTCCTGATGACTACCGTGCCCTCAGCCGCTTTGTTGATGACAGAGGGCTTTTGGGCAGTAGATATAAAAATAAACCCCTGCTACGGCAGATTTTAAATTTGAGCTGGATAACAGAAACCTCCTCGCCACCTCTCTCTCCCTGGAGGTGCAGGCTTCTGGTCTGATAGCCTTGTTTCTTTTACAAGGTATTCTTTGGTAAAAAAAAAAAAAAACAGCAATGTGAAGTTGGTTGCCTAGAGGTGGCAAGAGTGAGTTAAACTTCCTGTTTTTCTGTTTCCTGGTAGGAGTGCAGCATTCCACAGACGTGCTTGTAATACCTCCCTGCTGCATCATCAAAACGAGGAGCTTTAGTCCGACTCCAGCCAGCTGGAAGGATCAGCTTGCTTTAGTGAAAGGAACCGTTTAATACGGTTTTCTTGTCACTTTTACTACACTATATGTTAAAGTTTGGAGATGCCAGCTCAGGGATGTTGATGGGGAGTTTGTTCCTCTTTTCTCCAGGATCAGACTTTACGTTATATGTTGAAACATTGCTATGAAAATATAGATTGCATTAAGCCATAACAGCGTTAGTAGTGGTAATGCAGTTCTGCTTTATACCCTCTAGTCCACCACGCTTGGAGTTAAACGGTGACCTCAGGCTTGTGTTCGGCTGCTCCAAAACCTCTCATTCTACTGCAGTGCTTTTCAGTGGGTTACGCAAGCAGTGTGCAGTCAAATAAATTTGTTGAATTCACTAATTAGACTAATGTCTTTGTCACCTGGGAAAGTCATATTTTTAAGCTGTTTTAGCTGGAAAGTAACGTATTCAATTCATTGTTTTATATATAATGCAAAATAATTTACAATAAGATAATACACTAAATAGTATTTTTATGTATGTCAGTGTGTAATAAGTAAATACTAGTCTCTATATATGGCTGGAGGCATTAAGGAGAAATCTGGTATAAAACATAGGTCCTTCTGACCATGTTTTTAGAAACATAACATATTTTACTGCTTTCTTGTTTGCTTGCATCTATTCTAATATTATGTCTTTGCTGGCAGAAGGACTCTAAGCCTACTGCACAGATAAATGGTTTTAAACGATTTGCAAAGGTGAAACATTTGCATAGCTACAACATTGAAACCACTGACAGGTAAAGTGAATAACACTAATTGTCTTATTACAGTGGCGCTTTTAATAGATTAGGCAGTAGTAAGTGAAGTTGTTCTTATTACTTTGTGTTGGAGGCTAGAAAATGTAAGTGTAAGGATCTGCGTGACGTCAGTGTTTCCAGTGAGTAAAGAGGTTTGACGTGGTGGTGGGCAAGTGTTTTCATTTAGCCGTTTTGGGAAATGTTGACAGTGAAATACTGTCACTTTGACAAATTATCGTAGCTGGACACCTCACCCAGAGCATCTCAAAAATGTCAGGTCTTGTGGGTTGTTCCCAGTTTGCTTTGGTTAGTACCTAGTGGTCCGGGGAAGAACCAGTGAACCGACAACAGGGTCATAGGAGCCCAAAGCTCACTGATGCACAGAAAAGCTTTAAACCCAAACTTTTGAAAAAGTTAAAGTTTGCTATAAAAGTATACAGTTTACTACATCCTTCTGCGCATGAGACTGCAGACCAGTCAGAGTACCCATGCTGAGCCTGTGAGTGTGTTAGATAAATTATTCTATCTGTATCACACTCAGTTTGTCTCTTAACTAAAACATGTTACTGAATAAAGCTATGTAAATTCTTGCCTGTGATTATCTCTGATTGAGGCAGTATGGGATTGGGTTGGGTTCAGGTTTAAAATTTAGCAACACCAGTCAAGTCAGGGTGGAACAGGCCTCGAAGCTGCATTAATGAGTCAGGCTCTGACTTTAATTTCGTACTCATTTTCATACTCCCCTTTTTAAATGGCACCTACTGGACCACCATACCTTGTTTATAAAGTATTCTTATTTACTAGAGCTGGGAGATATAGCATATAAACAGTGCTTTTAGGCGATATTGTGATATGATAATTATTTATTTGACATCTCTTGAAAACACTTTTGAAATTAAGTGCCAGTTTGAAATGTTCTTCTTAATTAATGTGCCATATGAGCTTTATGTTTGGTTTTGACACCACATCAAAAAACAATTTTATTGCATCCATATAGGCAACATGCATAAAAACAATTTTAAAGAAATGTTTTTCTCTCAGAATAAGGAGATTGTAATAACAACAACCTCCCACTTGTTCAACAGCTATAAACTTGACTAATAATCCCAATGCGGTTTCAAATTATCTGCACGGACCCAGTTTCAGAACACTGCTTCCAGTAACCCATTTACAAGGTATTGCTTTCAGAGCAAATGCTGCTATCCTTATTAAAATATCCATGTCCAATTGGAAAATAAAGACATGGACAAACAGCCACACATATGCAAACCCATATGTTGGTTTTTTTTTTTAGCAGTGGAAAAGACTTTGAGTTTGTTTTCACTAACTGGACGCGGTGTTCTGACGATTTAGGCTGCCTTGTCAAAAAAGGCTACCGTATTGTCTTATTGAAAAATTGTATGTTTAAATAAGATTAATCTTGTACTTTCACATATTGTGGAACTACTTACTTAATAAGTGGACAACATAGCTTAAGTAAGTAAGATTTCTGAGGGGTTTTCTTTGTCAATTGTGGCCAAGTAACAAATTGGCTAAGACAATGAAGACAACAAAACATTAATTTATTACCCTAGAGCAGAGACATGCACTCGTACGCCCTTACACTGTGCACTGAAGACAGCGTGTATGTGTAAAAAAGTGCATATGTACAAGTAGAAAGTAACAATTAAAAGAGCTTTTAAGATATTACCGTAAAGCAGTGTCCCTAGCACAAGGTAGCACTGATTGATGGGCGCAGACTGTGGAACTGCACATGCCCAGAAAGGCTTGGTAGCACGTCTCTATAAGTAGCATGTATTGACACAACAACGGCACGTCTGATGGATTCAACTTGATCTTTTGAAAATGATGTATATACTCCTGCATTCTTCTGTTCATGATGGCTGGAATGGTCAATTCTTTAATTTAGATTTCCTAGCTAGTTGAGTTGCCTCTGCACATTAACCCAGAAGAGGGTTCTGGATGGGTGGGAGCGTGTATGTGACATGTATGTTTTTTTTTTTTTTTTTTTTTTTTTTTTTTTCTCCTGTCACAAATCACAATCTCCTATACTTCACATACTTGATCAGTGAGTGCTTTTTAAATTTTTATCTACTGTTTTTTTTTTTTTTTATACACTGTTTAGTGTGGTGGTACGCAGTTTGGGACGCAGACTTTGTAAGAGGGAGAGAAGCGATATGTCAATTCAAGTCTCGTGTCAGTAACTTAACAAGAATTATGTAGCGATTTGTACTTGATGTTTGCCTGTAGACATTCACTATATCAAATGTAGAGATATATAAAATATATTTTTCCTTTTCAATCTTAGTTAATGCACATATTGTGAATTCTCTTGGAAACACCCAAAATGGTTTGCTAGTTAGTTTTTGCTGTGTAATATTTTATATAAAACGTTTGTCAAAGACAAACCTTTAAGTTCAGTTTTGTTGTTTGACTTTCCTTTTTTTTTTTTTTTAATTTTAAATTACCCATTCAAACAATTTCTGCATTACTTGATTACTAATATAACCGACAGTAGCAGCCTTTGAGTTAATTCTACTATGCTCTTGTTTTGTGGTCGTTGAGAATCTTTGGTATCTTTGTGATGTTGGAATGTGTGTTTTTGCGTTCACACCCTGTTAGCTTTCCATTGTGCAACAGGAGCGCCTTGGAAAATGAGACAGTACAAGGCAAGGTTGGTGGATTTTTGTGAATTTTCACAAAAGAAAACTGAAGGACCACAACTGTTAAAAGAAGGACTTACAAAACCGACAGATGTTCTGATGCAGTTATTTTGTTCTGGTTACTCTCCTAAAAGTGGAAGTTTTCAGTGTTAACCTGACAGAAATTACATTTACAGAAAATAATGTTCTTACTCCAACAGTCTTACTGTAAGCAATATTTGGGTTGGATAATTTGAATACCTGCGGTGGGGTGAGGCCCTGCCTTGCGCCCATTGACCCCGGGATAGGCTCCGGGTACTCGCGAACCTAGTATGGATTAAGCGGTTACAGAAAATGAGTGTGTGAGTAATTTGAATGATCTAGTATTCATTTATGTTTTAGGGGTGTAAAGATTCACACTCTTTGTGGTTCAGTTCGGCACCATTTTCTGAGACACGCTTCAGTTTGCATATTGGGGGGGGGTGTTTAACTTTAATCTTCTGATTTCTTCCCCTTTTAAAAAATTGTTGCTGATGAGATGGAAATTTCACTGCGCTAACAATGTTTCATGCGTATGTTCCATTAGGCAACAGCCTCTATCAACACATCAGCACACTGCTCACTTGTGTACTGCATAAATTGACTGTCTTTGGAGAAGTATTTTTATTTTTGTTTTTCCTCCATGTTGGTTATATAGTATGCTGTTTCTGTAACAGACCTCTCTGTTGCTCAAAAAGTGTAACTGTCCATCAAAATCACTGTAAATTGTTGCTTTCCCAGCTCTTCACAAAGAAACAAAGTTTGGATTTGTTTCTTCATTCATATTTTACACCACATGATGAATCTGCTTGGACTTTCATGCCATGAAATTAGAACACATTTACTTCACTACAATTTCTGTGCCATCACACTATGGTTTAGGTACAGCACAGTTCCTGTACACCTGTAGAAAGTGCCTATTGTTCAATGCATACCCTTTCATGGCAGCGGTATTTCCTAATGGCAGGGGCTGTTGATGTTCTAACACGGTTTGGAAATAAGGGAAGAATGTTAAGATTGTTAAAAACATCTGCAACTGCCTCTCCCATAAAAATGCCAGTACATGTCTGTGCTCTGGTTGTCTTCACAAGTGCAAGTTTGGTGTCTGTCTGTGAAGTCTACAACAACTGCTAAAGTTAAAGATCATTACTGATGTGTGGTATAGCAGTAACGATAACATCTCTCTCAGCATTACGTTTGTGCCTGGCTATGCATGGTGGTTATGACGGTGGTTCTCAGGTCCAGAGAAGCCACGTTTTGGGTGTTTTTTCACGTGGAAATGATGCTTCCTGTGGCTTCAATCAGCCTCAGCTCTAGCTATGAAAAACGTCTCTATTCGCACATACATACAGATTCCTGTAACTCTACAAGGTTTTGCCTTTTGCAGTGTTTATCAGGAGTCCTTCATTCTCTTTCACAGCTTCTCTTCGTGAGTGTGTGAGTGCTCCTTTTTTTTTTTCCTCTCCCACAGAGAAGCAGAGCTTGCTGTCCCTGTCTCACTTGTTGTCTAGTTTGTAAGAGAGCGACAGACTATTGTTTTGCGCTTATTAAAATGACTCATTTTCTTTTCAGATGTTTCATGCAAAAAAAACCCTCTAAAGTGGATCTGCAATTAAATCAGCAAGCCCAGCACGTGGTGCGAGTGCAAGTGTTTGCTCTTACAGAGCTTTTCTAAAGCCTTCTGCACAGCTGGAAAAAGGAACGTGCTAATGTTATGAAAGCAAATTGCTCTGTTTATTAGCGATTAGCTCAGCAGAGCTTAGCTTGGTGTTTTTCCTTCACTCCACATAGCAGGAAATATATCAACCAACACACCTTACTGACAGAGTTTTTTAATTAGACACCTGTTTTTTTTTGAGAGTGTGAGTGTGTCAAGTTCATTCAGGACTTCTTCCTGGAACGTGTCTGAAGCATTCAAAGGGCAAGCGTTTGGTGGCAAAAGCGGAGAAAGGAATGTCCGCAAGACAGAAATACAGACTTCGCCGATGATTAAAAAGTAAAATGGATACCCCCCACCCCCCCCACCCCTAAAAAAAAGAAAAAACAAGACTGTTTTAATTAACCACGAAGCTCCGTTCAGACAAGTCTTTGTTTATGAGCCTTGCTCCTGGCTTGCCTCACTATGAGTGCTTCTGATGCCCAAGAGATAGAGAGAGTGGGAAAATATGTGAAAACACTATTGTAGGAGAATGTAAAAGGGCCTGTATCATGGAAAAACAAACTTTCCTCTTTTTTAAAGAAAGAGGATGTATATAAACATTGTTTGCAAATAATTGTTTTGTGTTTCCTTTCACTCCTTGGTTTGTACAGAAACATTGTGACCACTCACGGATATACTGCTGAAAATTTCATTACAGATCTGCATCTAAAAATCTGAGATGTGTCCGTCGATATGTAAAGTTGGCTTCTGTGGTTATAGTAATAAAAATTGTAATCTTTCTAAATACAATTGTTACCGATGACACTCCTTTAAGCTATATGCATTGCATAACTGCAGTGTATATAGTCATGGATGTTGGAGAAAAGGGCAAGCGTAAAGACTGGAGGGATTTCACAAAGGCCACCTCGTTACGGCCAGATGACTGGGAGCATGTGCTAAATGGCACAGCTTGTGGGTACATGGCAGTGGAATTTCCCGATGCCAGTTATCATTCAGCAGGATAATGCTCAACACTCTGCATATTGTTTGAAATTATTTTGAGGAATGTGATGAAGACTCCAGGGTGTTACCTTGGCTCACCAATATAGTAACTTCCAATGTAAAGATCATCTTGCATGGCCTAGCCAATCACCTAAATTGATTCCTATAAAAATGTACATTTTATAATTACAGGCCCGAAAGTGGGACCTTCGTAAACTTTGAACTGAAGAAGATTTGCCAAGAATAGTTGACTAAAATGTATTGTTTCTCAATGTAGATGTTGCCATCAAAGCTGTTATTTATACTTTGCAGCAAATTTGCAACAAATGTTGTGAGGAACGTGATGAAAAGTTCAGGGTGTTACCTTGGCCTGCAGATTTTGTGGTGGCTCCACCCACCAATGTTTAACGTATCTGTCGCTTGATGCAAGGTACCACAGGTCCCACTCACAGGTTTTGTGCGGTCCTTGGGCTGGAGCTGTTTTGTCTGCACGTAGAGAACCAACAGCATTTCATGCAGGTGTTGTCAATTATTTGACTCATCGTATATTGGGATTGTCAGAATGACATTTAATTATTGAACTCAACGATCAAAATGTACCTTAAAATGCAGAAAATGTTTGTTTGAATGTTTAAAGCCATTTAAAGAAATGTTATGTTTAGTTACGTATTGCGATTCTTTTGTGCCACACTGACTCCAAAATTGATATTTCTTCGTTTCCTCTATAATCCTAGAAGTGGCGCGCTCTAAACTATTCACACGTTGGCAGGCAGCATAGCATCACATACAGTTAGAGGTTTTTGTTAACTTGGAATTGAGCTAAAATTATTCTGTCGTATTTGAAGTTGTTTTAATTGTTTAACTATTGTTTAAATGCCTCATTTGGTTTTTGAGATGTGATATTTGGAGTATGCTACATTTAAATATGTTCAGTTCCATTCCCAGCTCCTAGCATGTTTCAGGTTGGTTAGTTGGTCATTGAGGCTTAAATGCATGGGCAAATATGCCATATCTGACCATAAATAAACAAAACAAATATGTATGAGAATATTTGCAAGCATCTGACAGCCCTTCATCAGTTCTGAACAAACCAATAAATCCACTTTTGAATCTAAACTGTGGACGTTTTCTGACAAGCTAACACTCCAAATGCAGGTGCTCTGTAGCACCCATGCTAGTCAAGAGACTTTCATTCGATGTGCATATGTTTGCATTCACACACCCGCTTGATGTTTTCTCTGGACTGGAACGCAGTATTACTGGTCTGAAGGATTTTATAGAAAAGTTATTCTCAGAAGTGCACTTATGTGCTTATGAGTTTTGTAGACAGGCATCTCATGCCCTCCGGCTTTATGACTCCATGAGCTTTTAAGATGCTTGATATGATATACCCACTTATAGTCTTATGACGCATAACACTGTCTTTGAAAAATGGAATTAACCGTTGTCTAAAAGTGTGAATGTATTTGCATACATAACTAACAACAAGGAGAACATGAATTTGTTGAGAAGTTGCAAAAAAACGGAGGATAAAATGAACATCTTAAGCATAAGATTAGATAGCTACACGTCTAGCATATGTATGTATATGTATGTATGTATGTGTGTATGTGTATGTGTATATATATATATATATATATATATATAAGCCAATGTAAGTGCATGTATGTCTGTACACATTGAATAGCAGAAGGTGTTGACAAACATTAAGCAACGGTAACAATAAACCAGACAACTGTACATTGCTCACAGTAAGAGCTCAACCCTAAAATTGCACAGTGCACCACAAGTGTTGCACATTATAAATTACATGTCTATAAATTGCACATAGCATAAAGAAGACGCTGACAACATATATTACAATAAGTCACATCCAGTCAAGTTTATGAAGTTTGCATCCAGTTGGCTTTTAGACCTGCCAGTTTGCTTCCGGTCAAATTCCAAAAGGGGTATCAAAAGGGAACATGCTTCAAATGCACTTAGGAAAATCAAGTATCCAGATGTAAAAAAAAATAAAAAAAATTAATCTCTCAGTCCAAGACGTTGAATGTGGAGAGAAGATGGGTGTTTCAGCAAAAATTCACAAGTAACTCAAGTTGTTTTTTAAAAAAAAAAAAGATCTTCTTGTGTGACCTAGACACTAGACAGTCATCAGACTTGAATCCCATTGAAAATTTATGTTTTGAAATTACGAGTCTAGCAGTGTGGCCTTCGTAAACTTGGAGAACTAAAGATGCTTTGCCGAGAGAAATGGGCTAAAATGTGTTTCTGAGTGCAGAAGTTGCTGTCAGTTTATAACAACTACTTTGCAGAAAATTACTAATGTTCTTAATTTGTGTAAAAATGATAAAAACCATAGTTTATATTAATGCTGTCACAATTACCCGGTTAAATTAATCAAAGGCAACTGGATGAAAAAAATAAGATTAAAAGGTCAATTCTAAATGGATTGTCAAAGATTTCTCCAGTGTCCCTAGAAATAATGCATATGTTAAATTCAACGACTGGGCTTTTTAACAGTAAGAAACCAAAGTTTCTTTTATTGTCTCTTAATGTTTTCTGTTTTTTCAAGCCTTTTCCGACAGCGTCATAGTTGTCTTTATCTGATGAAGTATTTTGGAATCTGTGGAAGATACTGGATGGTTTATTATTTTTATTGTTTGGCCTGAATATCTTGGCTTACTCATCATAAAACAAAAATCATGATCTTTCTAAATTAGTAATATGATTGTTTGATATGACCCTCATTCGTGTTCAAAACTATACACCTTGGATAACTGGTATATAAATTACATTTTTATCATCAGTCCTTTTCTGCTGTCAGTGCAGTTATACATTGTTTTGTTGACTGTGTAGGTCCCTTTCTTTAGTGCTGTTTGAGGCAAAATGAAGATGGACAAATTAAAGCATGCGAAAGGTGGAAGTTACAGCAGGACTGTTGCAGAGATGATGTGGCTTTTGCATTGGGATGCTTCCTCTTTCCCCTGGCTCGCTGCTCTCTGTGCTGAAGGTGAGCTTTGTTCGCTCGTCTGAAAGCTTTGCCTGTCTGATGTGTGTCCTCCACGTCTCACACCCACGCTCTTCCAGCTCCACAGCTTGAGTGTCTGGGTCAGTGTTGGATTTTGTGGCCACATAAAAACAATTTACATGAGCTAATAGGGTCTCATCCCAGTGCAGCGGTCTTAGATTCCTTTGGCAGTGTAGCTTAAGTCACGTTAAAACTCCATTCTTTGTTTTTCCCCTCAGACTATGTGAAGATGCCGTTCATTCTTTCAAATGTGTGAATAGTTCATGTTAAATGAAGGAAATGAAATAGTCCCAAATTAATGTTACATCCTCCATTAGATAAACACTTCTGGACACAGTGTTTAAAAACTGCGTTGATGATCTACTGTGTTTAAACATAGCAGTTTCATAGCCTTCTGCCCTGTTCCTCTGTTGCAGAAGTAAAACGTATTGTTAGTAACATTGATACATTGATGCGTAACTTCACTTTTGTGGAACGGCATTGTTGGACGTAAGAATATGATCTTTGTGTGAGTGTATTTGAAAAGAAACCTTGGCGTGTGCATTTAGATTTTTTGTTCCTTTTTACCTGTTATACCTTTTGATGTCCAAACCAAACTGTGACTTGTGTACTGTTACACATATATTTAAAAGAAATTGTACGTTTTAACCCACTAGTTTTTTTTTTAATCAGCCACAAAAATTGATATTTAACCCGAAAAGTGAGCTTTTTTGGTAGTCCTTCTTTTCCATGTGTTCAGTCCCCCTGTGTGTGAAACGGTAGGCTTGTGGGGGCTTGACAAACGGAGGAATGGTTTGGTTTGATTTGGTTTTATACTGTACATTTCTGGAGGACTGGCTGCTCCGGTACGCCTTAATAGATTTTCAGCTTTAAGTTGTCTAATCTGGGGATTAGTAAGGAGCGTTTGGGTTAAATGACAGTAATATTATGGCCCGTGCCTCTCTGAGGAGTGGATTAGAGAGTTCTGTGGGGAAAGGATTTGGATTTTGTACCAGTCAGTGAGCAAGTGCTAAGAAAGCAATTCTTACACTGGGAATCCCATGTAAGAAGACAGTTATTATTTCATCAGTGACTTCAGTATGTAATCACATGTTCACTTTTGATGCTGTGAATACTCAGGGAGAAGCGTTTGTGAAGGAAAAATAATAATAGTTATTGATTGACACATGTTGACCTATAGAAATAATCTTTTACTGTATGAGCTTTTGTGGCTGATTAGTATGTGTGTGTGTATTAGCACTGAGAAACATCACACACTGAAATGCAAGTGTGTTCTGTACTTTTGTGTAATTGTTTTCTATGTGTGTGTGTATAGCAGTGTGCAAAAGGTAAACTATAAAAAAAAGCACAGAGAAATAACCAAAACGTTAAAAAAAGGGGATCATAAGTTATGTATATGATGAGAAATGCCCTGTATCACTTTAATAGAAAACTTCAGACGTTGAAATATAACAGTAAGCAGAAACGCATGAGGGAAATTTAGGATAACCTGCTTTTCTGCACTTTGTCGAGTTGTTTTGCTGACAGAGAAGCCAGTTTTGAGGATGGTTGAACGTGTGATACTTGACTGAATTCTCCAAACAAGCTACAATTCTGGGGATGAGGTTCAGATGGCAGGTGGTAGATCTGATTTTTTTCCAGGGCGAGACGCAATAGTAGTACATCTAAAAGTGCATCTTTTGGATGAGATAGTGTCTTACTCATCACTTTCGAATGTGAAATCATTACTGGTGAGGTTTGTATTGTTCCTGGGTTTCAGCATTTATTGGTTTGTCGGTTTAACTGAACTCTCACCTCATCTTCCTCCTTTCACTCTCCTCTACTCCATCATGTTAAATGAATTCTATAGATTTCGGACAAAGTGCAAACCCTGTCTGCTGACTTTATGAGGTTGCTTTGTATGATGGTCTTGCTTTTGTGTTTTAAAAATTTAATATAAAGCGTTAGAAACACGAAATTGGAATTGAACAGAATTATTTATTGTTGCACCCCAAATGCATACATGTGTATATTTTCAGCACACCTTTTTTTTAAGATTATACTTGTGATAAAGAGTATATGACCAGAATTGAACATAATTCTTTATTGTTGCACCCCAAATGTGCTCGTGTGTATATTTTCAGCATACGTACTCAAGGTTTACAAATCTGGGACGCCAACCTCCAGTGTCTTTCATGTATATATTTATGCCATAATGTAAACATTTTATAAAATTTATAAACTGGGACTAACTCTGCCTATATTAGCATTAGAGAGAAATGAAAACTGTATTTTTTAATAAAATGCAATAAAAAAGCAGACATTTTACTACAGTAGCCTTAATACATCAATAAATGCTCCCTTTTAAAATAACAGTCAAATCTAAACATGTGTCTGATGCTGATCTTCTAGCAATTGTTTACCAATTCTGATTGCATTATTAGCGTGGGCCCCAAATACACATATATAGTCATTTACATTCCTAATGTTGACCCAGCTCAAATTAGCAGTACAAAACTCATTTGTAAAGCTTCAGCCTGGGTTCAGTGCTATCTTTTCAGCCAGTGGTTAACCCATCTGCTGGCGATGCACTCATAAATGTCATGGCAGTTTAGTGAATGTCATCGACAATGAGAAGGTGTGACTAAGATTAATGGCTGATCTCTGGGGTTTCACCACGGCTCCTGCGAAAAAGGCACCGCTGTGTGTGTGCGCTTGCATGCATAAGCATTATGTTGCTTGCACTGGCTTATTTGTTTAAAAACATGAACAGCACTGCTTCATGAAGCTTAGGTGGGCAGTCATCTTGCAGGGCATGTGTGATGTAAGTAAAGACCATGGCTACTAGACCTGGGGTCTGTTTCCTCCTCTGCTTAATCACATCCCAACATTTTGTCACTTTACCGTGCAGGTAGCACCAAAGACTGCTCTTCTTCTTTTTCTTCTACTTTCCACCCCTCCCAATGAGGGGTCTCCACAGTGGATCAACTTCCTCACAGTGGATCATCTTCCTCTCTCACACCAACTGCCTGCAGGTCCTCCCTCACCACATCCATAAACCTATGACTAGACCTTCCTCTTCTCCTCTTTCCTGCAGCTCCATCCTCAACATCCTTCTCCCAACACACTCAGTCTCTTCTCAGCATCCTCCTCCCAACACACTCAGTCTCTCCTCAGTATCCCTCTCTCAACACACTCAGTCTCTCCTCAGCATCCTCCTCCCAACACACTCAGTCTCTCCTCAGCATCCTTCTCTCAACACACTCAGTCTCTTCTCAGCATCATTCTCTCAACACACTCAGTCTCTCCTCAAAATCCTCCTCCCAACACACTGAGTCTCTCCTCAGCACATGTCCAAACCAACGCGATCTCGCCTCTCAGACTTTTTCTCCAAAAGGTCCAACTGGAGCTGTCCCTCCAATAAACTCTTTCCTGATCCTGTCCATTCTCGTCACTCCTAGTGCAAATCTGAACATTTTCAGCTCTGGCATCTCCAGCTCTACTTCCTGTCTTTTCATAAGTGCCACTGTTTCCAAACCATCAGACTATCCGACATAGCTGGTCTAACCCCAATTGTACACCTTCCCTTTCACTTTGTCGCAAATCACTGACACTCTTCTCCACCCATTTCTTCAAAACCTACTCTTCATAATACCTGCTAAAAGTCCTGGGGGGTTGTGATGTGTAATTGGAATATATTGTTTTTAAAACCTTCAAAAATATTTTGGCACAGGTCTCTTTCCCCTTTTGTTCTGTAATTGCGCTAGAACCGAGAGTGCCAGCGTTCTCTGTGTGCACATTTGTGGCGATGTGTAGAACAACAATAGCTGATGACTCAGCGGCATGACTGCATCATCAGAATCTGTGCACTACCTCACAAAGCGCACAATGGCATGATTGTGCATAAAGACTGCACACTGCACAATTGCTGTATAGCCCAGCAGTCTCTGGAAAGATTCTATTAGTACCAGAGCAATTCCTGCAGCTTCATACTTTGCTGCGGAGTGAATTCCCAGGGTTTTACTGCGGTCTTGCTAAGAGGAGGCATAAAGAGTCCTTGATGATGCTTTGCATAGGCCATGTTTTATGTTTTTTCAGCATAAAGATGAATTGAATGTCATTTTAAACAGTACATGTAGGCAGGGGTTGACATAATTTTTTTTGCTATAGTACACAAATGAGTACCTACATGACTTAACAGGTAAGCA
>JBBJLS010000109.1:42659085-42670597 GCA_037577275.1 Bryconaethiops microstoma
GTGTGTGTGTGTGTGTGTGTGTGTGTGTGTGTGTGTGTGTGTGTGTGTGTGTGTGTGTGTGTGTGTGTGTGTACATGTACATACATGCCTTGTCGTATATTGCATGTATTCCATCTTTTCTTATTCGTATGTAAATGATCAATTTAATACAATATTGTCTGTGCAATCTCTAACTTTTCTTATTCTCTCCTCTTTGCTTTCTTCTTTCCCTTTTTCTTTTAGTGATCCTTACTTTAACGCATACTGTACATTATGAATGTTCGCAATACCTCCATTAGCAGTACTATCAACTGGCTGAGGGAGGCCAATGCGCTATATTGTTCTGGAAACTGCATGAAAATGTGTTTTTGCTTGTGTGTTAATAAACATTGCGTTCTAAAAGACCTCAGTGTCAGCAATGTTTTTGTCTAGTATGCTTTAGATTAGCTTTTCAGGCATGTTACATATGTATCGGGTTGTTGTGATAAGCATATTAATGATTTTTGCATATAGGAATTACAAATTGTGAATTAGATGCCTTTTTATACTATAAATATATTTGTGCAATAAGATATACTTATAAATTGAAAGGGCTACCATTAATGGTGTGTGCAAATGTCGTAATACTTGGAATACATTTACTTGATACAGAGTATGTCTTGTAATCTTTGTTTTTTTGTATTTTATAATGTTTAAAGTACTGTGCTACTTTAAATCTTAAAATTAGAGCATTGATTATCTTTGTAACAAGTCATGCAGTCATGAAGTTATCCACAGTAAGCTCAGCCAGGTAAAATGTTACTTTAGGAGATTTACCACAGTCTGATAAATACTACTATGTTGTCTACTTAGAAATTATCATTGTTCCTAAAGTACTGTGCTGTTACTAAAGTCATGAGTAAATTAATTACACTAAGTACATTTCCTGTACATTTTTGTGAGGTTTAAATTTGTTTTCTTAGAATTTTTTTTTTGTGTACGTTAAGCACACTGAATGTTGGCTGAATGTTGTTTTTCCTTTTTCCTAAAAAGGTGTTGTTTTCAGATGTAAGATACATATTGTGAAATTTCTTAATGTGTATGATATTCTATATGGAACCCCAAAAAGCACTTACAAGTAATGTCACATTCTGTTGTCCTGGATGTGCGATTGAGATTTTAAAAAGTGTTTTCATTACACAACCATTAATGAATTTTCTCAGTGCAAATAAAACTAACTGTAAACAAAATTATTTACAGCGAAGCTCTATTGTTAACCAAGCGTTATTATTATTATTAGTCTGAACACGCTGTTTTCTCAGTTAACAACAGTACTCAGATGATGAAACAGTTTTTTTTTTTTTCTCAGATTTTATTTTATATATTAAATTGTTTTTTTTTTTAAAAACAGTATAAAATGCACAATATTGCACATAGTGAATCAATTGCACTTCTTTAAGGTACAGATAACATCTAGGTCTCTCGTCACGCTACAGTAGAACTATTTGAAAAATCAAAATGTTGATTATACAAGATAAACATTGAGAGAAAGGTGGGAGAAGGTGTTTGATCTGATAGTGGCGTGGAGAATGTGAGATCAGACGACACGCTAAGCAGAATTATCCTTTGAAGTTTTGGAGCTCGTGGTTGAAAGATGGAAAGGTTTGCCCTTGTAGAACACTTTGGCACATGCTTCCTCTGTCCGGTGTTTTTGATTTCTGTGGTGCTGTACTCAGAACAGCCAGGGTGTTTTAATGTGGCTCTGTAAGGCATATGAGCCCTGTTTCCCGAGATGGAATAAGCCCTGATTAGATTCTCTGCCACCTTAGAACGCTAGGTTCTTCAGAACCTTTGATGGTTTATCCGTAGCGTTATTAGGATGTTACATAAGATGCATGTTATTAATTAGAAAATGAAAGGTCATGTTTTCATTTTTGGATTTTGGAGGGCGTGGAAATCGTGCTTGGCACCAGGCTGCACTTTGGATCACATTATAACTGTGGAAACACTAAAGATGAAGACATCGTGGCATATTCCGAGCAACTTTGTCACCTTCTTTCTAACAAGCACATACTACATACACATAGTCCAGCTTTCAACTGCATTGTGCACTGTCTAAGTTTGATGGCCTCTGCTTCAGAGTGTTTAACATGCGAGATTATTTACTGTGGAGAAAAGCACGTGGCGGTTCCTCATTGAGCAAATTTCCTTTGCCGAATGGAATTTCAGGCCTTCCCATCCGTTCGTCTTTCTTTTCTTTTTTTTTTTTTACTGTTTTCGAACAGTTTAATAATGCAGTAAACGCTGAAGCAAGATACGTTCATACAGTGTGTGTTAGAAAATCTGAATTTAATGCTTGATATTACGAATATAGAAAAATAAGTGGTACTCATTTTTTTTCCCTTTAAATTAGTATCTCAAAGTTAGTAGATATACAGATCCTCAGAAACTTGGACTTATATAGAAACTTGATACATAAGTGTGTTTTTTTTCTCTTCTAGTTTAAATAAGAATGTTCTTCAGTTTTTGTTTTCACAAATGTCCATTTCTACATTCCTGCTTTGAGGCCCCTCAGTCTTCTCTAATAGTATCTATTGAGTGTTATTGTGCTTTGTCTTAATGGTCAGAGTCATGATATCCATGAAGGAAGTTTTTCAGTTTTTCAATCATTTTTTCTCTTTAGATGAGAGACCAATAATCCAGTACATCCATGAGACAGTTAAACAAAGAAAGGGAAAAAAAAAAAAAAAAATCAATAAATCGATATATATAAAGAGAAGGGCCGTCAGGTCCTGTGAATAATCTAAGCTATGAATAGAGATATCGCTGTCCAGTAGCATGTGAATATTTGTTGGTGTGTAGATTTGACTTTGTATATTTAGAGTGAGGTTAAGCCAGGTTAATCCATTCTCATTTCTCACCTTGCTGGTCTGCAAATAGGGGGATTTCACGCTCTGTTTGGGTGAAGTTAGTCCCAAAAAAAAAAAAAAAAAATATCTCCTTTTCTGGCACCAACCGCAGTCCCAGGGGTATCCGTTTTTCCGTTTTCATTTCAAAGCAAGCTCTGGGATTTCATAGCTGGGCTCAGTGTCCAGGATCCAAAGCGCAGAATTATTTTCATTTCATCCTCGAAAGTGTGACAAAGGGAATGATAACGTGACAAAAGCGTGAGGAAAAAGGATGGAGGGAGTGAAGGAGGAAAGAAGAGCGGAGACAGAGAAATGAATGCCAAAAAAGGAAGTAAGGGAGCGTACGTCCTGCTGTGTGTTCTTTCATAAGAACCAGAGTTTCCAGCGGGCATGTTTCTTGGCCTCTGCTTTGGCCTTGCGTTTGGGGGTGGAGGTGTAGGCCTCCTGGGGGTAAGGCAGTGAGGGAAAGGGCGAGTCCTCTGCTGAGCACAGCCTCTTCATTAACGGCTGCAGCTTGTCTTCCTGCTGCTTAAAGTCCAGCTCCACGCTGCAGAGAAACAAACAGATCTCTCATCATAATCAGGTCCTGCTCATTTATGGGTCACATATGTATATCTCAGTCAAAGGCTATGAAGCACGGTAACCTCATATAAAGCAAGTAACTAACTGTACTGCCTTTTTGAAATGTTGTGAGAATTCAGAAAATCCAAAATGCCAATACAATGAAGCCACATCTCAATTCCATTTTCAGTACTTATGCGTGATGTGGTCTCAGCAGTTTAAAAATATTTCAGTATCGGACAAATATTTAGATTTGGCCAATATTTCAATCCAGTGTTTAATTTGATATTTATTGTACTCAAGAAGAGCGGAACAGTGTGCTATGATATCTGCATTTCATTCATTTTACAGAATTTTAGATGTCAGTACTAAAACGAAACAAATTTTACGATTCTTGGTGCCATAGCTAATTGCTAAATTAAGTTTGAAAAAATTATTTTTAAATAATGTAAAAAAAAAAAAAATCACAATTGGGCTTCAACCGACTGACCTCGATATTAGGAACTGCCAATAGTTTGCATGTATAGTAATTTTTCTGTTAAGTCTAGGCTTTTTTCTGTACGCAACAGTGAATGGAGAGAACGTTCATGCATGTGTGGGTAATTTTTTTTTGGCAGGATATCACATCAGTCTGAACATTCACCAGCAGCTGGGCAGCATTCTTAAACAAAGAAGAAGAAAAAAAACCATCTAAAATTCAAAGTGTTTCCACAGGCTTTATGCGTCATTTGTTTACTGAGAAGGTGACTCAGACATGAGAAAAGCAAAACTAGTCAGGACTGTATTTAGCAGCTAGAGACGACTCTGCTGTATGAACTACCGCGACTTTCTGTCTCAAAATAAAACAGAAGTGTGTTAAGTCTTGTTTCATTTAAAAGTGTGTTTGTGTGGCCTTGTATTTGTCTCTTTGTGAGCGTAGGCCCTCAAATGTTTTAAAAACAATAGGAAAGGTTGTTAAAAGTGAGGACATTTTGCTGGTTTTCACCACAAAATCAGCTTTAACCCCCCCCAAAAAAACCCAAAAACAAACAAAAAAAACAAAGACTGCCTTTTGGTTACTGAGGTTAATGTTATGGTTGTGTGTATGTGCAGTTTTACTCAGTCCATTGCTTCATGTAATACTGGATGTGTCCTCACACGCATAGTGATACCAAATGTGTGTGCATGTTTGTGAGGAAATGAGTGCACTGTGGTTGTCATGAACTCTGTCAGCTCAAACTGTACACTCTTCCTGCTGGGGAGTTGTATGTGTGTCTGTTTTTGTTCTCTATCCCACCTCTGTGATGAGTCATTCTAGGTGGGCTCTCTTATTTCCACATGGACGTCCATTACCCTGCCTGTCTTACTATGACCCTGATATTGTCTACACGCACACACACACACAGACACAGACAGTTTAGAGAGTACTAGGGTACACTCTACTTTGTGTATGTGTGTATATTTTTGTAATTATGTGTATGTGGCACACTGCTTCTTTCCTCCTTGACGTTACTAATGCTTGTTCTGGCAAAACTCTGTGTTTTCAGTTTAAAAAATTTTAGCAATTGGCTGTTTCTATTGCTAATAGCAGAAAATGGCGACCACCCTTTAAATACACTATTAAAGTTAGTTAGCGATGCAGGAATGTGTAGCGATGTCTGATTTTGATGCAGCAGGGCATACTTCTCCACAGGAAGATTTAGCTAATTACAGAGGCCATTGCTGCAGTACCGATTCGTATTTAGTCCTGCACTAATGGCCTCCGTAATGGTTCAGCTCTATACAGTGATAGTTTCTGAGTTGGCGTGGAGCCTTTTGACATAGTTAGCCCTATTTAGTGACTCATTTTAGTGATGCTCTTGCTATTTTAGTGCATGTAGCCTCCCTCTGCAGTGTGGTGCTGAGACTAGGCAGCTGACTCTGGATTCTGATCCTTCCTAAACTACTCAATAACACATGGATTGGTGGTGTTGACGGTGGTGGGGGATGTTCTGGATAAAAAGCAGCTTCAGAAAGATTAGTGGCTGGTCTGTATTTCAGATTAATGAACAGTTAGTAGCAAGTTTACCTGTATTAAATTGTATCATGAAAAGACTGTCCAGCATTATTTTTACCAAAATAGTTTTATGTTTTGTCAAAACACCCATGGAAACACTTATCTGGAACTGTTACTCATCCAAATTTAGTTAAATAAAGGCTGCCTGTCACAGTCTACTTCGATATGAAATGCTCAAACTTTATATTGTGGATCGTTACATCAGTAGGTGGTAATGGTGCACAATATGTAGTTTGTAAACAATTACGCACACATTGAGCATTTTGAGTATTCGTATTGCAGTAGACTTTAACAGGCATCCTTTATTTATCTAAATAAATAACTAATAAGCATCATGCACATCATTTTCAAAATGTGCCAATACAATACAGCTATATCCTGATTCTGTGCATTTTCCAATAGAAGATAAATAGATTGGTGATAATATGCCGTTGATAAGTTTCTATTTTCAGTAGTTATGCATGACATGGTCTCAACAGTTATTTGCTTAAAAATATATCCATATCGGACAAATGTTTACACTTGGCCAATATTTCCATCCAATATTTAATTTTATATTTATTGTACCTAAGAAGAGCGGAACAGGGTGCTGAGATATTCATTCTATTAATTTGACTGCATGGCAAATACATTTTTATAATTTTCTGCAATGCTAAACCACTTAGTTGAAGTCCACATTTCTATTTTGTAAATGTGTTTGTATCGGTATTGACAGATGAGTCATAAGGATTGGTGTCAATAAATGGTCCTGACTGATCAGTACCAACATATGGATAAACTTCTGTCCACTCTGAATGTCTAGATTGTTAATATTGATATGGTTTTAAGCATAATGCCCATCAGTACCAGACATTTGTTGACCAATTTATAGTGATTGCCTCTCCCTCATTATGTATACAGCAGACTTAGAAAACAGTTTAGCTCTTTATTTCTCCTAAAACATCATCATAAATTTTTTCTTAATGATTAATGGTTTAATGATTTCACTTCGTTTCATGTGTTGTTTTTATAAGTATTGATATTACTAAGCATTAGAATCCTAATGATACCCAGTGTCAGCAGGACAACAGGCCATGTTTGGTTTCACTATCCAGCGAAACATATTTGATGTTAACGTATGCCTACACATATGGCTCACTTTGTGAGATGTTTGCTGTTTCAAGATATTCATTATAATTTTTTTTTAATAGGATGCTTAATCAAACTGTGTCATATCTTTTGTAGAAGAAGAAGTGAAGGACCCAAGGCATTGTGTTGCCAGAGGCAAACATGCTTCACAGAATTAGAAATAGTATTTCTTAAAATTCTAGTTAAATCCATGGCTTGGCCTGGTGGGTAGCATTACGGAGAACCGTGGGAGTGATATTCTTCACTTTCTGAAAGTACCTTCAAGTGCATGGTGGCAGAAAACCTTTTAACACTGTGTACCGCAAATCCCTCTCCAATATATTTTAGGAGTATGGCAATTCAATGTCTGAGTTTATTTTAGACACGAGTCTCGTAGGCCTTCTTTTCAAATGTGAAATAAAGTCTCTTTTACAGGAATTCTGAAGCCTGTGAGGATGATGGGGGGTAAGGCAGCTCCACTTTTACATTTGACCAAGTTCAAATTTCTGTGCTTGGCATTTCAAAAGGTGAGTTTTGGTTAAACGCTATTAAAAATACAGGGGATGAGCACCACAGCCCAGGAAAGATGCTGACTGCACTTTTTAAATGTGAACCACCTCCGATCTTAAAAACTGCAACCTGACAATTGCTGTAGAAAATGTTGGGCAGGAAAGGTAAATGCAGCATGTGTCTCCTCTCCTCTCCTCTCCTCTCTCTGTCTCTGTCTCTCTCTCGCTCTATCTGCCTCTCTGGCTCTCTCTCTTTCTCTTTCTCTCTCTCTCTCTCTCTTTCTCTTTTTCTCTCTCTCTTTCTCTCTCTCTTTCTCTCTTTCTCTTTTTCTCTCTTTCTCTTTCTCTCTTTCTCTTTTTCTCTCTCTCTTTCTCTTTCTCTCTCTCTTTCTCTCTCTCGCTCTTTCTCTTTCTTCTCTATCTCTCCTCTCGCTCTTTTCTTTCTCTTTCTTCTCTTTTTCTCTTTCTCTTTCTCTTTCTCTCTCTTTCTCTCTCTCTCTCTCTCTCTCTCTCTCTCTCTCTGAATAACTAAGCTATTGCTGCTCTATTGAGTGTTCCGCAGTTTCTGCATACGAGTTGGGTCTTTCCTGAAAGGCCGAAGGCAATGCTGCTATTAACAAATTAATCACAGCGCAGACCCTTGTAATTATGCTCTTATCAATTCAGTCTTAAACTCGCTACTAGTGAGAGAGAGAGAGAGAGAGAGAGAGCGCGAGCGAGGGGGAGAGAGAGAAGCATTCAAATCACTGATGTTTATCTGGATAAGACTAAAGTAGGTGTCAGAAGCCTCATCTTTAAGCTGCTTGCTGAATCCCACAGTATAAGTGATGATGATGGCTGCATTATAGCTGTTTATCTTTTCGTCTCATCGTGGCTTTCTTTGTTCTAAATCCCTTTAATCCTTTATGGTCTTGGACAGATGCAGGCAAGGGAGCAGTTTGACCTTCAGATGCAGGCAGGAGCTGGTTGTCCTTCAGCATCGAGTCCATCTGTCACATTTATATATAGTTCTCTTTAGAAGAGCAAGTGGTTTTGGTGGTGTTCTTCTAGATTAATTTCAGCGTTAAGTATTCCCGGCAACGTTTTTGCCATTCAGCATTTTTGAGTACTTTGGTGTTCTCTGAGGAGACTGGCAAGCCTTCAGCTCTGCTCCACACATGCTCTAAAGAACAGAGTGGTAGGAGAGGGACTCTGCCGTCCCAGTCAAAGCGTGGCCTCCAGCTATGGTCAAATGGCACAGCTTCGACAGCTCTGCAATTCAGCACAGATTTAGTTATATCGCTCTAAAGTGGTTGATTGCCGCTCTGGGGAAGACAGAAACCAGAAGACATCTGCGACTGTCCCGAGATCAGTACATTTTCAGTCTGCCTTTCTACTGTGCCTAATGACTTGGGCTAAAGCCTTATTTGAGCTGGATTAATCTTACTCTGGGAAGATACTATCCTTCATAATTAGTGAGATATGTGATTTTAATTCAGTGTGAACCTTTAATATTTAGTTTTTTCGTTTCCAGTCATGGTTCACACAAAATAAAAATACCACAACTGCATTCTGTGTTTCTCCAACCTCAATACGTGTATTAGTAAGTAGCCAATGACTTTCAACCACAAGGTTAGGAACATATTCATGATGCTGAAACATTAGGAGTGGGATGAGACCCCGTTTTATCCTGCCTGACTTGCCCGTCTTAATTCATTCTGCTTCTAATGCCTGGTCTTCACCACACATTCACACCATTTAAGTATTCACATACTGTGGTTTTCTTTAAACAAATTGATAGAATTTCTGTTAGAACATCTGCTAAATTAACCTGACATTGGGTGTGTATGATGCCTCCAGGCAAAATTATTGTAGTTTGTGGTAAATTTTCAAATGCTGTTTGTAACAAAACAGTGATGCATCTTGACCATGTAGAACTGTGCTATGCGTTTGTCCTTGATTAACACTTTATAGCAGATAGTGTATGATGCATATTCCAACTCAATAGAAAAATATAAAGATTGTTAGAGCAATGCTGCATGCTCAAACACTGAAGTAATTGTACCTTTTTGTAGGTACAATTGTAATTGTAGGTTTTTGGACACACTTCCCAGTACCACCGACTTCATCCACTGAACATTTAATATTTTCTTCACCTTCAAAGAAAACCCTGATTGCTGAGAGTTGGCTTGAAATTGTATTTGTCCCACTACTGTTGTACTATGATGTACAAACCCAGTGGAAATAAAACACACACACACACACACACTCACTCACGTGCACACACGCGCACACCCACACACACTTGTTATACTAGTAGGTCACCATAGTCTCACTATGGTCTCATATGATTGCACTGGACTTCTACAGAATAAATATCACTCTGTAGGTTAAAAAATGATATTTTTGAATTAAGTTAGGTATGTATATACATTTTCAAAAATTCCTCACTATTTTAAAATACAATTTTTAAAAGGTTATTTTGGTGATACATCAAGCAGATGTTCTGCTTGGTTTAAGCAATATATTTTAACATTATTGAAAATGAACACTATATTTAGGCTTACATGTGTCAACCGGGGTTTCGTTTAGTACATCAGAACAGAGTTGAATTTGGTGTGCTGGAGTAGTCTCGATATAAAGACGCAGTTTGTGTGGATTCCAGATCTGTGATTTAAAACCATTGCCTGTAACAGAACTGTAGTCAGACAGTTTATCATTTTATAAATAATATCATGAAACTGGCTTTTGTAATAGTAATACTGCAGAGGACTTCTATGCTGCTATATTGCAGTCCATCAGATTCTTTCTTCCTCAGTGCTGTGATCACCTCAGTACTGTCTCCAGTCACAGCTCCAGATTAGTGTTGTCTGAGTGCTCTAATGAATCAAGATCTGATTATTTTGTTCAAAGTAGTGCATGCCAGATTCTTAACCATAACTTGTACAGACATTTGTTGGGTTTTTTTGCGTATTGTACATCATAATCGTAATTAAAATTTGTAGCAGCATCATTTTAATGCTTGTGTTTTGTCCATGTCGTGCAGCTCATTTTGCTTTCCAGCCTAGTGTCAGAAGAAAATGTTTTTAGCATTCATTTCCAGGCTTAATACATAGCCGTGCCAAATAAACTGGAGAGCATCAGTGAAGCGTCAGGCCAGAAAGAGTCAATATTTCATTAGCATCTCACAGCAGAGAGCTGTAGCCGATGACTCAGAGCACTCGTAGCGGGAGCCGTGTACATCTCTCTCTGGACCGCTCTGTCTCACTCCTTGGTTCTTCCAGACCTGACTTTCTCTTCCCTCCCCTGTTCTTCTTGACATTTCTGTTTGATCGCCCGCCTCACGCGCCCACAGCTGTTGTCATAAGCAAAGAGCCTCGATACGTTTTGCTGTTTCTAAGCCACTAATTAGAGAGGCAAGGCTTTTGATAGGGGACCACATCCCTTCTCATTGCCTCTGTTAAAGAGTTAGAAGAGTGGCTTAGCCCAGCTCGCTTTCATGCGGCATTGTTTTTTATTTATTTTATTTTTTTCTTTTTCCCAGAGACAGAGTAGAAGTTTGATCCTCCTCTGCTTTCTCTTCCTGTAATCTTATTATTGTTCTTGCCCTGTGCTCTCGGTTTCGTTTAATACATGGCAACATGCACACAGAGGGTTTTGAGGCTCTTGATGAATTGTTATTGCCTTTGTAAGATCCCGAAGAAGCCTGTCATCAGTGGACTTCTGCTTGGTTTATGCATTACGTTAATGGATACGGTGGTCCTTCATGTTTGCTTCAGCTGAAAACTTTAATCTTCAATTGCCTCTTTTGCTTTGTCATAATGTTTTGAAACATGCTTGCTTTTCCTTTGTGGGAAGTCGTTAATCGTTGGCTTGTTTGAAGTTTATCCTCTTACATGTGTGAGCCTAATTAGTATGGAGTTGATTTATAGTACAATATGATCTAGCTTCTGATTTCTTCAAACCGTTTTCGTACCGTGCACATTTCACGCTGTAAAGCTGTGGTCAGGTGTGAAGTGTTGTTCAGCTCTGAAATTCTGAGCTGATGTCAATGATACCTCTGTGTTAATAATGGTAATCTGAATCAATTCCACAGTCTAGGGAACAGTTGATGAAATTGAATAGGATCAGCGGGTCGGGCATGAAAATAAGTTTTATATAGTTGATTGTGTTTGTATTTTGTGCCATTATCAGGTGCACTGCTTTATCTATTATTTTTGCATCAGATACTGACCAAATCCTAATATCAAAGTAATAATATCATATGTTTAGGCCATTATCGTGCCCGACAGAGCAGATGCTAAAACTTGAAAAAGGTCTCATAATACTGTCCAGAAACCAGCATTACTGTACAAAATTTCATTCCCATGCTGCCAGATTCCGTGTGTGTGTGTGTGTGTGTGTGTGTGTGTGTGTGTGTGTGTGTGTGTGTGTGTGTGTGTGTGTGTGTGTGT